>JAPQRP010049866.1:0-11852 GCA_037367295.1 Apogon hyalosoma
TGGAAACTGCATTAAAGTAGCACTGGGTCTGTATGGGTTAATTTTGGCTCCTTCTCTGATTGGGTTTGACGCTACTAATGTAGAGGTTCAAATGTTAGTAATAGATTTAATACTTCAGGTGTTATGAACAACACCATGATGTACAGAAGCTGAAATGGGTGGAATGAAAGAACAGACAAAACATTTGTTTTTTAAGGGTTGCATACGGAGTTAAATCTTTTTATTGGTCACTATCAACCATTAACACTTAAAACATAGCAGTTTTTTTTTTTTTTTTTTTTTTTTACCAGCAATTCTATTTCCTGTTCTGTTTTGTGTTACTTTTAGTTTTTGTAGTTTACATTTTTTTCCCACCCAGTGCTAGTTTGTGGGTGCCATTGACTTAAATAACCCTGCCCCAAAAATCAAATGCACAAACACACGAATAAAAGAAACCTCTTGAAATCCCTCTTCCAACACTTATCCTCTCATTGGCCAGGTGATTTTTTTGAAATGCAACTTTTACTCAGCCAACCGCTTCTTGTGGAAAAAGGGAGAAGTGTGTGTGTGTGTGTGTGTGTGTGTGTGGGGGGGGGGGGGGGTGTCTGCTATAGTTGCCCCTCCCTGTGTCTCCTGTCATTGGCTGTCTGCGGAGTTTCTTATTCTGCCCTGAGGTTGGACGCTGCTCTCAGCCAATGAGCAAAAAGCAACTGTTGCATTCATTTTCCCTGCAGGCTTTTACCATCATGCTCCTCTCATTCTGCTACTGGAACTGATGCAGCCGCTCTCAGCCTTTGGACGATCCCGTGGTTATGAAATGTTCATCTGGTGTCACAGCAGAGTGGAAGTAATGTCCCCTATAGACTTCCTCACCGCAAACAAATGATGCGACTCAGCAGCAACGCAATTTGCAAACAGTCCCAGAGTGTAGCCTGGAGTAGCCCTATGAAATCATATACTGCAATTTTGGATTTTGATCATTTTACATTAATCTGTGCTGCTGAGAATTATTTATACACATTCCCACTGTGCACCAACTACTTTGGTATTTCAACAACAGAGATATTACGCATTACAGTAGCCATCCAGGATTTAATCCAAGTGTGGTCTAGGGAGAGGGAATTGAAACTAAGAGGAGAGAGGGGGTTACTCTAGTTTCCAACGCCCTCCATCGGCAGCAATATCTCTCTCTCACTCCCTCTCTCTCTCTCTCCCTCTCTCTCTTTCTCTGTCGCCGCTGTGCGCCCGTTCTCCTTCCCTCACACCGCTTCTGAGGCTCTTGGAGGGAGGACGGATAAACGGCGCTGACAGTCTAACCGGATTTGATATACCTGGCTTGGCTCTGGAGGAGGGGAGAGGAGGGATGCGACTGTGATCCCCCCCCCTCTCTCTCTCTTTCTCTTTTTTCCCCCTTGTCTGTCTGTCTTGTCAACCCACCTCCTCGGCAACACCACTACACCACCAACTCACAACATCACTTCTCGGAACCTATTCGAGACGCACCAGTTGTGGCTGCTTTGGTGCTTTTTTTTTTCTTTCTTTCTTTTTTTTATATCTTATCTCCAGCGGATAAAGAACACACTGGGTTTTGCGCGTGGGGTTGTTTGGCTGTCACCCCACCGTCTCTCTCTATTCTCAAAAACTAACATTAAAATAAAAAACTGGGTTTCCAATCAGTGGATGTGTTGGACGTCTGACATAAAGAAGTAATACTAGTTGACAGACCGTTTTCTACTGGCTTGTATGTATTGGAGGAATTTCCTCGGAGTGACGGACTGCGCGCAGAGTCTCTCCTCTGGCTTTCAAGGTAAGGAATGTTTGAGTTAACGGACCGGAGTTCTTTATTTCACCACCAGTCTCCATTCAGTTTCCCCTCTATTCCTCTGTGCCTATATGCTTTTCCTCTCCTTCTCACTGTCCGCGCGTCTCTTTCTGCATAGGTTTTTAAAATAATTTTATTTATTCTTTTTTTTTTTTTTTTTTTGTATTATTATTGTGCGTTAAAGCAGACTAGAGACAATATGAAGTCCTAAAATGTTTCTGCTCCCATGATGCTGGGCATATTCTGGTCTGGACTCTGGATGCCTTTGGAGAGGACGACGCACTTTGTGATGTTTGGGATTTCCAACCCAATTCCCCTCGGAGCGTTTGCGCATTAAGCGGTGATGGTAATATAGATTTCAGACTTGGGCGCATTTGTTGTGCTGCTGGCTGGAACAGTGCAGACTTTATTTCTTCGGCCTCTCTAGATGACGGTTGGATTGTGCGGTTTGCACATCACACAGCTTGTATTTTTTACAAAGCGCTGCCTGTGTGCGCGTGTCTACATATTTGCGCTCTTCTGGTGTCGTGAGTGCGCATCAGGACTGCGTGCGTGCGAGTTGTGGATGCGTGTGTCTGGCCACGTATAGTGGTAAATCTCGGTGTATCGGCTCTGTATTTCGCTGTGTCGGTACCTCCCGGCTTCGCGCAACGGCGACGCACAACTTTTGTCCAGATTGGGTTCGTGCCTTTCACGGTCACAAGACGCGATCCTGTATAAGAAGTGCACAATAATCGACATAATCACCAAACATTCAAACAATCCGGACTTTTCAGAGGAGGCTCTATTTGCATTTATCCGCCATACGTGCCATAAAACTCCATTAAGGCAACATTTTAGACTTTCTCCCTCTTGTCAGTCGCGGACTTCATTATCGCCTTATTGGATTAAGATCCTGAAATGTGAACCTCGGAGGTCTCCATGTGTTTTATTATTCGGCCCATTTGAATACTTCAACAGGAGCTGCGTCCTTGCCGTTTTCCGTGTGCGCCAGAGCCGAGTGAAACTGCATGAAAATTGCATTCAGATCACTTCGCCCGTAGGCTCATTCAGCCTCATCCCGCACTCAATTAGGTCCGTGCGTTCTGGTTATCGTCCCCCATCACCCCCCCCTCCTCCTCCTCCCACCGCCATCCCCTGCAGAGCCACATTAGATCATTTTTTAATTGTATGGCACGGGGCTGCTACTTCACATCTCCGCCGTCCTTGTGTGTGGCTGCTCTGAGATGGATGGAGCTTCTTCGGAGTAAAGTGAGATATCGGAGGGTAATTTGGGCAGCTGAAATTCCGCTGCGTTTTCAATGGGGAGCAGAGAGAGGAGAGACAGGCGTGGACTGGAGGGGCTGCACGGTCTTTGGTATTCATGGCACAACTCTAGATTGCTGCTCTCAAGCAGGCAATAATCTCGCTCTCCCTCTCTCCATCTCTTCTACTTCTTCCTCTTTCCTTCTGTCTTCCACACTGTTGCGCTGCAAAACATCTCCCCTCTTTCCCACTTCTCTTTCTCTTCTCCCTTTGCGTTTTCATCCACCCCCTCTTCTCTCCTTCTATCCTCCCTCCCTCTGCTTCACTCCGTCTCTTAATCTCTCCTTCCTCCTCTCTATATTCTCCAGTCTTGGGGGAGCCATTGAGAAAATTATTTGCTGTTGTTGTGTTATAGCCGACGGGGTGGTGGTGGTGGGGGTTTCTACCAACAAGGCTTTGAAAAAATAATAATAATGATTAAAAAAAAAAAAAAAGAAGTCTGCAGCTGTCAGTTGAGAGAGGGATTCTTCTTCAAGTGTATTAACTTTGTAAAATGAGAAAAAAAGCTTGGAAAAAAGCTTTGTATTTTATTGTGTTACACTCACACAGATACTTTGGCAATAGTTTTCAGTGTTGCAACAATATTTTTTGTGGTTTTTCTCCAAACTCATATTATGTGGTTACACACTGTTTATTTTTTGCCCTCTGATATTTTGTTAATTATCTCTTTGAGTAGTCAATATTGCAGAAATAATGATGATGAAGAAGAGAGGAATTCCCCTTCAGCATTATTTTGGTTCACATCCGTCTCAGTTTTTGGTTTACATCATGGTTTTGGAAAGAACAAGGCCTCATAAGAAAAGAATTCCCCCTAATTTTTCAAGTGTTAAATTGCTGCTTTTTAACTTTTTATAAGATTCGGGTTGAAAATTCTACAGGGCGTTTGCTGTAAATGACATCCTGTAGCCGTTACAGGCAGTGATTTTGGTCGGAGTAAAAGAAGGGATGGATGAAAAAGGCCAAGAAAGAGGAGCAGGAGGATGTGGTCTGCGGAGGATATGAGGAGACGGGAGGCCAAACAACAGGGGCAGACGGTCGGAGAAGAAGGAAAGAGCATGACTCCTATTAGGATATGAGGAGGAAGAGGAGGAGGTAGGAGAAGTGGGGAGAGGAGGGCAGCGTGACTTCTATCAACGGTGGATTTTCACTTTTATAGAAGCCGCTGCCGTCTGAGCTGAAACGAGATCTGCAGTCTTCACTTTGGCAATCACAAGAACAAACATAACTGGGTTTTTTCTTTTTTTTTTGTTCCCACAAAAGTGTATGGCTTTACGTCTGGGAAAGTGATCATATGCCTTAAAAGCTAGCAGGACGGAGAAGGGGAAAAAAAACACAGAATTTCCTTGTACCAGAACATCTTTGTGCTATTTAAGGGTTGAGCGCTGTACAGAAAAACTGGCTTGGATGACAGATGAAAGTGGGGTGGGTGAGGTATCAGATTTTTTTTCCACCACTGATGCTCAGCCAAGAAATCACACGGATACTGACACAGAAATGTCGTCAGATTTTGCCGGGATTCGGCGGTGCAGGGTTCTCAGGAGGGAGTGCCTGGAGATGTCATTTTGCAGAAGACACAATGAAACCTGCAAAAGATGTTTGTAAAGGTTATGAGCAGAAACACACAACAAAACCCATGAACATTAAGTTGAGTCAATTTTAATCCAGACCTAAAGTCGTGGTCTGCTTTTTGCTGTGCAGGTATACAGTTCAGTAAAATACAATAAGTGTGTTCCTGCTTTATGAACGGAAGAGCCAGACCAGCTGAGGTCATGTCAGTGCTCTGCTCCTGTATTGATTGAACAGATTAAATCCACTTCTCTTTTCCCTTCTTTGTGCCTTTCTGCTTCATATTTCAGCAGGGTAATATAATAATTTAAATATTTCTCATTCATCAACTGTGCGGGCCAATAAGGAATACAGGGGTGAAGGTTATTTTACATTAGATATTGGCAGGCTGTGTTGCGGTTTCAACCTGAATGTGACTTCAAGTTTGAGAAATTTTAAAGAAGACTGCTTTGATTTGTTGAAATCCTTGAATTGAATTTTTAAGGAAAGAGAAGGGGGGGGCAACCTTGCCAACTGGAATGAGTTTAAAGGCAGCTGAGTGCAAACTGTGCTGACGTAGCTCACCGGGGAGGCAGCGAGATAGAGGGATTAATTTATTACAGTGTAATCGTTATATTTATATTTAATTAAGCGCCAGCTGCTCATTCTCACAAGGCTCAGCGTTGTAAACTAGTTTCTTTGAAACCACAAAGAGGAGCGAGGAACAGAGAGAGATGCTGTTGAGGATAAAGATTAAGAAACAAAAAAGAGGAGACAGACAGAAGGAGTGGAGAGGGGAGGTGAATGCAGCCGAGGCAGCAGCGGACCTGGACTCGGTGACGACAGAGGGAGCTGTTGGGCTTCGCTGCAGCGTCGGCCGCTCTCATCCGCTCTGCTCTCTCCTTTCTTTTCTTTTTTTGTGCTTCTTTCTAATTCGCTGTCTGTTTTTTCCTTCTCTGTCTCTCCGAGGGCCAGCAGGAGAAATAGGGACTTGCTCCCTGCGGACAAGGGATTCAATCTACCCCTTTCCCCACCCCATCCTATCCCATCCCCACCTCCACATACACACATACACACACATCTAGTCTGTCAGGGATAAGCATGTCCACCGCGGCTGGCTTCTGTTACCTTTAGATTCCCATTACCTCCCATAGAGACAGAGGGAGGGCACAGACTGAGGGGTGAAGTTGTTTTTTTTTCTCTTTTCCCTTTGCACCATTTTGTTTTTCTGCCCTTCACTCACTGTTTCTGCGGGCAGTCGATCAGATAACTGAGCTCACTTCAGTACTGCTTCACACTGACTGTGCTACTATAAGACTCCAGAAAGAAGTTTATTAATTAACTTGTAAACACTTGATAAATCAGTTAACTGACCTGTTGCTTGTCATGCAGTGAGTGCATATGTACCGCCATGTTTAGGGATGTGAACCTCTGGTACTCAGATGGGAGATACGGTGACCAGGTATCCTGCTTCATGTGTAGCTGCGCAACATTTTGATCCCATGTCCCGCATACTGTGTCAATGTCCCGCATTTTGATGGGAATCTGTGTTTAATCCGATTCTACTGTGGTTTTCGCCCAAATTTTAACAGAATGTTTAAAAAAAATCTAAAGAAAATGGACATTTCTGCCTGCTATTATGTCAGTGTGTGGTGATTGCAGTGATCAGTACTTTCAACTGTTTTACTTACTTCAAAGTAATGTGACTCAACTTTTAAACAAGGCAGTAAAAAGAACAAGTCCAAAAAACATCTGACCCAACATTTCACAGTCATGTTATGAGACCTTCCTGATTTCAGAAGGACACTAGTGTTAAATAAGTGCTTCTTTTTGATTTGTTGTGAAATTCAACCATTGTAAGGTTGCTCTGCAAATTCCCATCTTCCTTTTCATGAACTTTCCATGGGCAGATATTTGCATTGCTAAAAACTGACCAGATGTGTTTGTCCCTGTACCAACACTGACTCATGGGTTCTGAATATGGATGTAGAGAGTTGAATTTCAAGTGAATTTCCCAGTACCGCTTTAGAGCAACTGAATCATAATATTGCAGTCCTGTTTTATGGAATTCCCCTCCAAACTTGAAATGAAGCTGTCTGGGTTCATTTTTTTAATGTAGGTGTTCAATGCTAAAGAATTCAACTTTATACAATGTGATCAAGGTTCTTTAAATGTCAGTTACATATGATGGATAATTCAGATTCAAATATACAAAAAAAAATCACTCTGATTCAGTTTCTCCTGACTCATATTGATTCCTGACTGTTTATCAGCTTCCTTTGCTCTCAGTTCCATATTTTGTCCTTTCAGGCATTTATGAGACAACGGGAAGTCAGGTAGATGTTGCGTTGATTCATAATTTCCTGTGGCAGCGTGATGGGATTATAACTCTAATCTCCAGTCTTAACCAGATTAAATGACAGAGTTAGTAATTAGTATTTTTGACCCTTAATCCCTTTAGTTGCCCTCTGGGGGGAAAAGACAGTGGCTGATTTGTCCCCGTATAAACTGGAGTTAAAGAAAGTCGGTCGGGTGGGCAGGTTGGTGGGCGGAGGGGGAAATGATTTCCTGGGTATCGGTGCGTGTGAAGACTGAGGCAACATAGTTACATCTGTTTGTTGACACAGTTTCTTCCCCATACGTTAGTTTGATTTTGGCTTTTTTTAAATTGTGTCCATGCACTGTTTCTAAATTAGAATCATTCAATTACATTATCCAAAATCACAGAACATCCTAACGTTCATTAATGAATCATTTTAAAATCCATTGTTCAGCCCAAAACCATCTGTTTTAGTCCAATCAAAGAGCCTGTCCAACTGCTTTTTCCATTGATATCAAAATAAATTATTATTATTATGGGAGCTGTTGCTGTCAGTCTGTTATATGCAGTTCCTCCGACCCTAAAATAGGGCTAAAGCAGCATTTTTCATCATTTAGTAAGGCTTTGAGTTCTTCATTTTACATCTGCAAAGACATAGCTTGTGAGATTGTGTACTCAGTTGACCCAAGATACTGAAAACAAGAATGAAAAGTGTTTTTTACTTACTTTTCCAATGTTATAAAGACCATTTTATGGATGATATGGAGTTATATTAGGATCACCTTTAAGTGTAAGTACAGACACGGCCAAAATTTTTGGCAATGACACAAATGTACTCAAAAAATAGGATTGATTCCATTGAAAGACTTTGAAATATATAAAATATTCAGAAACATACCTCAGAAATATGAAGGAAAAAACGTCTTAAAACTTGAGTAACAAAGTAAACAAAAACATAATTTGTGTAACTGCCAAAAGTTTAGGCCAAGAAGGTAGTTTACACTGATTCAGTCATAAGTTAAAATCAGACAGCAGATTCACTTCTGCTATAAGAAAAGTGGCTGTTTAAAGGTTTATGTTTTATATATTTACACACTTAACTGAACATGTACTCTAAACAGGAGGAGAAAATAATCAAATATTGATCACTGGTTGATGATATAATTCAAAACATCAATAGTACATGTGGTAAATGTACCTAAAATGAGTGGTTGAGTTTTGTGTCTTGCATAAAGTCCCCAAACTTAATGGGCTCACACAACTCCATAAAACAAAGACGTATTACATTACAGTTCATCACAAACTGAGATTACTTGACCTTCAACAAACTATTTTGTCTGCTCTCTCAAACTTGGCTAATGAAGTTCACTTTAAATGTTTTTGCAATAAAATCCAAAGATGTCAACATAAATGGGGGACATTTAAGCTGTTGTGTAACAGGACAGTAAAGCAAGGACCAAAAAATAATAAAAATTAATCCAAATCACATTCCTGAACTTTCTATACAGACTAGTTATTGCTAGACAGATAATAAGTACATAATTTCTTTGTTCATTTTATATACCAACACACAATTTTTCTCCACTGATGGTTAATATTTTACCTGTAGTCTTCTGAATGTCATAGAGAGAAACCCGTTCTGGAAAATGATAAAAACATCCAAATAAAACAGACACTAAAGCTCATTAGTGGAGGAACGACCATGTCAAACGTCCAAATTAAACACCCTTGCAGTGAATGTGTGTGTTAGCTGATTGCGGTTGTATCACACAGCCCTGCTCACAAAAGGACAGTTCGTATGAATAAATAAATCAAATGTGAAGTTAATGTGAGTGAGCTGGAAAATGCTTTTCATTTGGAGAAAAAAACAGTAGCAGTGTGATTCATGAATATGTCTCATGCTCACATTATGGGATGAGGAAAGTCACACTGAAGTCATTTATGGTACGAGACAGAAAAGTCCACTACAAATGAACAACAGCAGAAAACAAGGACACCACAAGAGAAACTTTCAGAAGTGATTTGCTGTTTTGTTTTTTTGTTTGGTTGTTTTTTTTGTTTTTTTTTTTATAGCTTTGCAGCTTGGAAACATACAGCACCAACAGCAGAAAAGTGTTAGTTTTTGTTGTTGAAGCTCCTGTCAGTTATAGTCCAGGATTAGCCAGATATCTCTGTTAGTATGACCTTTTCTCTGAAATATGAGTGTGTGTGTGGCTCTGGCTGGGTGGATTTATCACCAGGTGATGATGCTGTGGTGTAATTGTGATAACAGCACAGCCCAGATCGATGTTAATTCAGAATTAATGACTGATTTCATCGATTTCACTACTGATGATTAGAATACAGTGTTGATGGGAATATTGACAGGATTAGAATGAGAATTGATTACTCTAGATAGAGTGATATTGATCAGAACATGCTGCATTTTCGCACTTGTGCATGTGTGTAAATGCTCCCTAACATACAAATGCACTTTATTCCACTGTATTTTTGCACATGTCAAGCGTAAATATTATTGCTGTGTATGTTTTCTTATCCATATTCACATGCATGGGAGCATGTCTATGTAATTGGGTGTAATTTGTTTTCTATGACAGTTGTTAGGTGCAGTCAGGTGGTGCCCGCTCTCATGACACCAGTCACGAGAGAAAGAAATATAAGGTTGTTTCTTTATGGCCATTTTAAACTCATTTTTGCTGCAGTTGACAGTATTTAGCATGGAGAGAAGAAGAGAGAGAGGGAGAATAGAGGGGATGAATGAAGGTCAAGAACAAAGTTCATCTCACAAATTAATTTCAGGAAGTTTTTCCTTTTGGATTGTACCAAAACTGCGCCAGATTGGGGTTAGTGGAAAGAATTTTCTCTTTCTCCTTCTCTCTTTTTTTTTTTTTTTGCATTTGCTTTATGGGCAATTAATAATTCACAGCTGAAAAGGCTGCCGCTCTGTTCGACCCATTCTTTGTGACGTACGGTACAGTTGCAAAAAAAAAGAGTGGAAGAAAGAATGAGAGGCTGGTCACCGCGTGTGGGTCAAGGAGAGATTTAATGAGTCGTTTGCGTCTCATTATTCAAGATAATAATTAACAGTATGTGTGTATGTGTGTGAGTGTGTGTTCATATTCTTCAGAGTCATCAGTGAGTCGGTCATTCATAGCTGTTCCGTCTCACTTCCTCTCTGCTATCGTCTTTCTTCTCTTGGCCACTTTTAGTCCAAGTTGACACCTTCTAATTGTTAATTTTATTCAGTTTAGTTACAAAAACTGTGAATCAGTTATAAAAGCCTGTGATTTACTCAATTATTTGCCTGGTTAATTCAGTATTAGTTCATGTCCACTGCCTGACTCTCTTGTCTCTTTGGTTTCTGCTTTCTGCCGCCTTCATCCTTCTGTCTTAGCTTTGCCAGTATAAGCATCACACACACAGACACACACACACAGACACACACTCTCACACAAGCCTGGGTGTGTTTCGCTGATGTTGTGCCAGTCATTACCATAATTAACACAGTTATGTTAATTGTAGCGACTTAATTTTGCTGATGGAACACATTTGTAAAGGTGAACTCTATGGACAGACGGCTGTGGCCTGACAGCTGTGTGTGTCTTTGTGTGTTGTGTAGTGTATACCTGTATGCAGCCTCAATTTGTGCTGTGTTCTGTCGGTGTTGGTGGCTGATGTATCACTTCCAAACAGGTGTGTCTCACCTGCAAACTATATTTTTTTGCAGTGCATGTGCTGACGCAGACATGTTAATGTTGAAGCAGAAGCAGGACACAGAGACATGGAATGTTTGATAAATATGACCATTGTTACTGTGTATGTTACCTGTAAGACTTTCCCAAACTCAGGGTTGGGTTCCAAAATGACTCGCTGAGCCATTTTTATAGGGTCACTAATTGTCAGAATGAAATGTATAATAATAAAAGATGTGAACTGATTTCTCCACTTAATGCAGTAGAAGAGACTACCCTGGAGAAGTTTAGAAATGCTGAAATGTGAAATGCATAGGAGACTTCAGAAACAAGACAAAAATGACAAAAAAGAAGCAAAAGGACATTCAATTATATGAATCATGAAAGAAAAAATAAGGAAAACAGCATTAAAAAAAAGAACTTGCTAGTGAAATGTGATGATGTAAAAGAGGTAAAAGTATGAAAAAAAGACTTTCAGACACATTTTTATGATCGAATAATCTGTAGAAACAAGTCAATATGGCAAATTATATGTATTTTTGTGCATTTGGGTCACAAGACTGAATATTTGGATCTTGAGCTGAAAAATTTTGGGAGGCACTCCTGTAGGAATAAATTACTATATTTATATCATCTGGGTACGTGGTAAGATGTTTAAGAACATACAATAAGAAAAAAAAACAAAAAAACTTGTATGTACTTATTTAAAACATGTATACTGAGTTTACATATGGTAAATTGTTTTATATATACATATTTGCATGGGCTAGACCTGTAGACTATAACATACAGGCACAACTGAAGTATAGTTTGAATCAATGTCTTTTTCCTGTTGTAAAATGTAGAGTTGTTTCAACCAAAACAGTTTTCTTTGTGGGTCTGGAGGCCACAGTTACAACAGTTTTTCTGTTCTTTGTAGATGACGTAAACCTGTGCATTTTTTAAAAATGTAATTTTAGACCAATAATATCACAGTATTTACAACAGATGCAAGAAAGACAGCAAACACTATGTTTTCATTTTCTAAATTGTGTGGTTTACATCTGTAACAGCTTAATGTAAAATATGACTCAGAACAGGCATGCTTAACCAACAAAATGAATGAATATATATATATATATATATATATATATTCATTCATTTTCTGAACCCGCTTTATCCTCACTAGGGTCACGGGGGTCGCTGGAGC
>JAPQRP010049867.1:0-11849 GCA_037367295.1 Apogon hyalosoma
TCAAGATCATTTTTCCCCCCGTTTAGATCTGATGTGTTTTCGAAGTGTTCCTCTAATTTTTTTGAGCAGTGTATAATAGTGGTGATGGACAGACATCACCTCATTCACGTAATGTGTCTTTCACCTTAAACAACAGTACCAACAACCTATTTCCAGTGTCACTAATCATTCTTCTCAACACAAAATTACTATCTCTCTCAAATGGTGGTGAATTTCAAGCATTCAGATGAAGTCCGATACTATTGGACTATTACCTATCCACTGCTATTGTAATTATTACTGACAAATAATGATCAGTATTTGGCGCTGTTAAGGGTGAAAGACACATTACGACTGCACTTTGCGATCGCTTCAGCCCATTGTAGTGATTAAGGTGATGCCTGCCCATCACTACTATTGTACATGTACAGGTGACATGAGGAAAGCCTATTGACTAAACTGTTCAGCCTGCTTTACAGAACGCCAAAGAACAGAAAGGGCAAGGAAACATTTTTAATGTTTCATTTAAACTACTTAGTGCTCAAGGGCTGCTTGAGGACGTCCTTCACAAATGAAGGAAACAATTGCCTGCATGAGGAGGCGATGATCATCCATTGAGCGTAGATGTTGTAGGGAGCCCAAAAGATATAACTTATCAGCCATTGCACCGACAGCCTGCCTCGCATTATGGAGAGTCTCTGCTACACTGATCTAAAATGACAGCAAAAAGGGTAACACTCAAAACAATGAGTAACATTAATGCTATCACAACATTAAGATAATATTATCAAACAATTTTGAGTGTTTCCATGTCTGATAGGTTAACAATACACTGCCCAGCTAAAGACTTACCTGTCATGTAACATTCTGGACAGTAGTACAGGGTTTCTGCAGGTTTCACCAATTACAAACTCTTAGAAACCATTGTGAATGAAAGTTAGCGCTCTCATCTTGACATAAATTGTGAAAGTTCTACTTGCAGCCATAGCAATGTCAAGATATGTTTTAAATGACTGCCCCTCTGTGATGATGGAAGAAAGGGGAAAGGATTGTAGAGTGAAAATGGTCATTGTATAAAATGGCGAAATTAGCCTAACTCCCTCCCATTCCTGCTTAAGTGATACACCACAAAAGTGCCAAGACTGATGTGTAAACAGCCATCATGGTCAACCACATCATCCAGGGTGTGTGTGTGTGTGTGTGTATGTGTGTGTGTGGGGGGGGGAGGGGGGGAGGGGGGCATCAGTAGGCCAAAGACTTGGCTGAAAAGTCTTGGTGAAAAAAAGTGGGGCAACACACCTCCCTGCACAAGGCAAACCGTCAACATTTGGCTGACAACTCTGTACGTGTTGTTGTGAAGAGCAACAAGACACAATGAAGGGGCAAGTAGTTATGTCTAAATACTATGCCACATCACACATGTTTGTGGCAGTCTATATGAGCAGTAAATATCATGATAAGAAACAGCATATTATCCTGTGAATGAAAGAATGGATATGCATCACCTTTCTAAAGCAGTTTTCTTGTTAAAATAATCCAATATCAGGTCTTTCTGTTACGTACACACATACCAATGCTGTCAGGGGCCGGACTCCATGCCTCATGTGGTCCTTCAAAAACCTGGTGGTCCTGAAGCTCCCTCATGAGGAGACAGCAAAACTCTTTTGTTGGCCCACCACCATTAATAGCCCCCTCTCCCTGACTCTCTTCATCAATGAAAATCACATCAAGCTTTGCTACAGGATTAAAGCCTGTCGACTGAATGCTCTAAGAGCACAGTCAAACACTTCATCCTGGAGCACACTGACTTGATTTGCCGTGGGTGCCAAAGACTGAACGTTTATAGTAAGTTCATGGTCCTTAGGGTGACAGCAAAGTCAAATGGTCTCTGGGACAAGGGCGAGGTAGGGATTATGATGGGTGGAGGATGAATGGATATGGTGTTGGGTAGAGACAGAGGAGGATGAGAGGGCAGAAGACTAGTGGTGGCTTGTGGTGGGGAGGAGTTAGACACCTATAAATGTAACAACAAAACACTTGTAATAATTGGTTCTTGTATTTGTAAGAGATAATGGAACTCATGTTCACTAGATCCATTTATGCTGAGTCGTGAAGAATGGGTGTAACTTGGCATCGATTCACTTTCACCAGGCGCACATACACATGAGGATCCAGTCTGCAAGTCACAAACCAGTAGAAAGAGAAATAAAGAGGGTGGACCATTGGGTAACAGAATTTCAAGGTAAATCTCCCAAGTTTGTAATTTCTCAAACAATTCCAGTAAAAAATAGTCATTTTGGCAGATTCTAATGTAACCACAGCTGCCACAGCACCCAGCCAGTTCCCTGAAACCCCTACTCAAGACAGTCTCGAACCCCGGTCTTCAGCATGGGAGGCGGACGCACTAATCACTTGACCAAAGGCCAACAAATGGCCAAGTGGCCACTGCATCCTATGAGGCTTCGGGAGTGTGATTTACCCAACGTTCTACTGGCAGCCACACTATCTCAATTACACTAACATCAAAGCATTTGCACTTCTTTGCTCAATTATGGTTTAAAGTTTGACCATGTCAAATTACTCAAGTTTCATGGAATTACACAACAAACAAATACACTAAAAGGAATTACCTCTGAATCCGCTGACTCCACATCAAAGGTAACCTGAAAATGAAAAGGAGCCATTATTCAAGGTAGCACATTCGATTGACTTGGGAGGGCACACACCACACACACACACAGCCAAACAATGATAAACAGCTACCTGTGGTCTGATATATAGGGCTGACCAACCCACCTCCCCACTGGCTTTGATGGCCAGTGGAGTTTGGGTCGGAACTGGAGGGGGTGGAGTGTTCTGGATCTGTCCAGACAGCAGAGCTGGAAAGGTCCAGTTTGAAGAAAAGGAAACTTTTCCCGTAGAAAAGTGTCAAACTCCATGGCAGTCAGAGAGAGTGGCACCATAATTGTCCTCATCTTCTCAGCTGAAAGACATACCAAAGAGTACCTCTGGTTTCAAAGAGGATATTTATCAACCAAACCAACCTATTAATCATACATCTAGGCCCACCAACAACTATTCACAACATCCTTGGTACTACACGTACAGACCATAGGGTCATATGGAGCAAATTTAATTTTGTCAAGGAAACACAACACAGTTGTTTTCACAATGCATTTGGTTGTCAAATTATTTGTTTTAAATCATTTGGATTATATGTCTCCATAAATGGATCTTGGACAAGGATGATCCTTAGAGACCAACTCAAAGGTATTGCTGGACTCTGAATGGGTTCGTTCTGCAGGATATTCCTGTGAAAATCATAAATTAGTATACATATACGTTGCACGGGGAAGATGGCTCAGGTGGTAGTGTCTTCCATAACCTGAAGGTTGGTGGTTCGAAACCTACATCCTCCTGTGCCAACTGACACAGACATGGACACAGCATCCCTGGTTGCTGCCAGTTATCTAGCATGTTATCTAGCTATGTAGTTGTGGGGCAGCTCCACTGAAACTGGTGTTTGAGTGTAAGCTCAACAGTGTAAAGTGCTTTGGAGCTGTAGGATCTTAAGTTTAAAGAGCTATTTAAGTGTATGCCATTTACATTACAGGTGGAGCACAATTTAAAAGCCATGTCCTTCTTCCAGCCATCCATGAATTTCACTAGCAATCCATTTGCCTTAATGACTGAGAGGTTTAAGATGGTCTGACTGGTCTATGCTGTGTTGTAGATGGTCAGTTACAAACTATTTCAGTTTCCTTTCTGTAAAAAAGGTTTGCTTTATTTAAATTCAGTCAAAAGTGGTACTTAAAATATACCTATGCAGAACACCAGAATTTCAAAAGCTTAAAACAGATCACCTGCACAGTGTGATGTGCCTATCCAAATCCTGTAAGGAGAACCTTTTGGAGCACAGTTCAGTCACTGCATTCTGTAAAATTGACAGATGGGAACAAAGGTGTACATAGTGACTTTCATTAGAGAAATGTGCAGTGTTTATGAGGTGGCAAAGAAGAGTTGAATGTTGAGCTCATTACCCAAGACAAAAAATCTCATGTGAAAATATGGCCTACCACACAATCCATGCCCTGTGGATTTTCATCAAGTGGAAGGGGTCTTTGTAGTGGAACAATATATATGGTGGCTTGACTCAAAGATGGCTGTGCCTTCAAATAGGGAATTGTGTAGCCGCTGGGGGGCACTGGGATGACCTCCAGCACATGCCCCCTGCTGCTTCGCATTAATTTGAATCCCCCAGCATTCCTGAGAGGAGGGAACACCTGGAAAAGCTGTTCCCTAAGCTCCTCAAAATTCCCTCTTTCTACTACAAACTGTAACTTTTTTGAACCAAGGCCAGCTAGAACTAGCATTGTCTTTGTTGCCTGGGACGGTGGCACAGCAGAGAAGGGGTCTGAGAGGCAACAGACGTTCTGGGCATACTGTGTCTGCACAGTTCTGTGGCCTGGCCGACTATAGGGCTGAAAAAGGGCTCTCAATGATGTCTGGACATTCCGTGGCGTCCTATTCAGCTGTGGCCTAGGGGTGGTGTTTGAGATGGGTTGATGCCTTAGAGGGGGCCAAGAGGGTGGATTCAAAGCCATGGAGTGGCTGTGTGAGTGGTGGGTGGCACTAGGGGCAGGTGGCTGGGTGTACTCCAAAGAGTGACTGTGGGCAGTTTCAGGTGTTTCCCTATCAGGCTCCTGAAGCAAACCAGAGGCACTCCTCAAAAGCGCAGCAGCCCTCAAGTGGTCACTGTCAATTCTAAAAAGACAAAACACCAAGGTGCCATCAACAACATACATATGACTGTCGATTTAACATGTTGAGTCACTGTCGTAATTATCTACAGCAGGCTCATTATGTTTGCGTTGTTACCAAGTAACAACATAGATATACTGACTGCAACTAAGTGGATGCTGGATGTCTTGATTTACTAACTAACAGTGGGTCTGACAAACATACTTGCAAAATCTGACCAGTGAATGTTTTGGCAACTGAAAACTCTGGGCGACTGAAACATCTGTTTGTCGGATTTTGTCAATCACATAGCTGTCATTAACATCATTTTTGTAATCAGATGACTGTCACAGCCTCAAACCAATACTCTATTTTGTTTCCAAAGTCTACACAACATCACACCACGCCAGCATACAACAACCACGTGCTGGCCCGCCTAGCTCAGTCGGCTGGCACCACTTCCAGCTGCAATGATTGTCTATTTTTTTGTTGTGTATATTAAGGTGTAGCCTATGTACGGTGTCCTTGAGTGTCTAGAAAGGTGCCTTTAAATAAAATTCATTATTATTATTACACCTTACAACATTACAGTACACTGCAATACACCATACAATACACACTACAAAGCACCATACTACACCACATTACATGACTACACTTCTCTGTACTAAACCACACTATGCTAAACCACACATTTCACTACATTACACAACTCTACACTACATTCCACTACTACACAACACTACACTATATACCATACCACACTACACCTCACAAACAAAATAATTCCACACACCTTGTACACTACACCACACTATACCCCTTTTAATCAATGAATGGTCTAAGAGATTATATTTAAATATTGTATGAGTATTTATAGCATATAACAGCAAGATTTAAAATGGTCAAATCATATTTTATTTTAATAAGACAGGTTTATTTTTTTTATATATCTAATAAAGAGGACTCATGAACACTGGGATTCAATTCCTTTTAAACATTCTAAGCATTTTTGCATGGTTTATGTAGCCCCTGGACAGGTTCTGAGATTCTGATCAATACAAAAAATTAGTTAGTTCTATGTTGGCCAAAACTACATAGTTTTACCAGGTTTTGTGAAAACCAGTTGAGTAGTTTTTGCGTAATCCTGATTTAAAAAATGAATGCAGGTCTATAGGAGACTGGCTGTTCAAGCAGTACTAATTGGCATAAAAATAGCATGTGGGACATTTTTCCAGCTTTTCAACATAGATTTTCATTTTCTACACATTTTTTTTCCAATCTATAAATACTGTTTAAAAATTGCACAGAAAAAAATGTTTAAAAATTGCACAGAACCCCCTTCCTGAATTGTATGTACAATAAATTAGCTGACTTGAAGAAACTGACTCTTTATGCCTAAGTGTTGCAGCTACACATTATTTACACAATGACATGATAATATCATTTGATTACCCTGTTCATTGATAAACATAAAGACTGAAATTGCCCTGTTTTCCAGAGTTGCAAAAAGATGTTTTCCAGAGATAATTTACCCAGCTATGGTTTTCATAAAGTCTTGACTTGTACTTGACATCATTGTATTATACTTAGGACAGAATACTAAACACAGAATGCTGAATACATAATGCATGTCGGGCCTGATCAACACCTATCATCTGGAGCAAATGGACTGCAACATGTGTCCAGCATGCCACGCGTTCTTTATGAGCAGATAGATATAAGATTAGTAGGTTTGAGTATTTCTGTTCACCTGCATGTTAATAAATAATTTAGGAACTCTGCTACAAGTTCCCTATAGCACTGATGCATTTTCTCAAATGCGGCTAGACTGTTCCGATACATAAAACACACTACATACCAAGTTATGCTCAGGCGATATTCAACAGGCATCCGTGATGATTAACAAACCTTGAAACTTCCCTCTAAAAAAGTGTTTTTATACTTATGAACTATGAGTGTTGTCCATGTTATGTTCAGGAAGCTGACGATGAAGTGGTGAAAGAATAGCAGCAGGTCAGGTCATTGTAATCAGGTTGAAATTCAATAGTCTAACGGTAAATTGTGTGTGTGTGTGTGTGTGTGTGTGTGTGTGTGTGTGTGTGTGTGTGTGTGTGTGTGTGTGTGTGTGTGTGTGTAGGTATCCTTACAAAAAGTATGCATTCACCAACATTACACATGCTTGTTGCAAGTTGAAATGGTCTAGCAAATGGATTAATGGCCAGTGCACACCAACTGTTGTAGTTTAGCTAATTTAGTTGCTGTGTGCTAAAGACTACATTTGAATCTGCTGGTAGTTACACAAATAGGAGTACTTGCCCGGCCATTAATTACTATTGCATATCAACGCTATTCCAAGGGCCCAACAGCTTAGTTTATCTGTTAATCTTACACATACTGTATTTATTTTATTTTTAAATACACAAATTTTAGCCATCATCTGATTCAAAGAATAGGTGAACCTACTTACAGAAAGACAGCACATTCAGTGAAATGAGCCGGTCGGTCAGTCATCAGAGAGAAGTGATGTAACCAATAGGATTCAAGAGAATTCCCGCAAAATTGGACAGTAGCCAAAAAGTCACGTGGCATTGTCCAAAGCCAAAAGGATAGGGAACTGAACAATATAAAGCCATTTTCTTGTGGCAGGGCCTTCTGAAAGATGAGGAATGTCTGTAGAATATGAAGGCACTGTATCAAATGTGGCAAAGGCTTTATTGGCTTACATTCAAAGTGGAAGCCACATTCAGAGCTTCCTTGTCCAGGTCAATACCAAAGTTGTCACTTTGCATTGGGGGTTAATTGCCTGCTGCAGCTGTATCAGAACAGTGCACTTTAATACATCTGGGGCATCTGGCACCGTCACCTCTATTTCGGTGATATTCTCCGTAGCCACAGGCCCTTCCCAGTCTATGCCCCAGCTTTCATCCACCTACAAGAAATATGCAAATGTTAAAGCCTTGTCAACCACTTCAACAAAGTTTATTGGAATTAGCCCACAGAAAATAGTTCACATAGAAATTTGATTTACCAAGTCAGGCCCCATGGCAGTTTGCCTTAGCTGACCCGAAATCCACAGCTGATCTGGGGAACGATTTTGCGCTGTTGAGAGGCCATGTCGATTCTACATTTGCCAGAAAATGCTCAGACGAGCACTGATTCCCAGAACCCTTACATACTGGAGGCAGATGAGGTGGAGCTCATTGTCTAGGTCCAGATGTCCACTGTCTTCCATTTGGTGAAAAACAGTGTAGTAGTTGCTTAGGACAGATTGCCACACATCACGCCAGAGCCGCTCAATCCGTTGATTGTGAACACTCCTCCCTGTTACCATACTCCTCCTGTCTGTGTATGCATTAGTCCCTGTTATGTAATAGTTTGCTTTTATGACTAGATAGGCTACTTACTATATTAAAAAAGGAATTGTACATCATAACGTCAATCCACATATGTCTACATGGTATAGGCCTATACTGTATCTTGGTTCTAGGCCTATAGGCATCATTGTTTTGAATATTACCTGACTGCATTTTCTCAACAGCAGGACCACAAATACAAAGTCAGATAGAAGTTCACTAGCTATTTCATCTAATTTCAGATAGGATTTCAAATCTTTCAAAACCACCAGTGTTTGCATACATGCAACTGCTTTACCCGCCATGGCTGAATGAGGCCTAAGCATACACTGTAAAAAATGACTCTGTGGTCATGTAGGTTTTAATTAATGTATTAGGTAAAATATTATTCAATATAATTGTGTCTTTGATTTTGTGGTAATTGTTTAATTAAATTTCAAACAAAAATGTTTGGGATAAAATCTACTCATTGTAGTTAAATAAAAATACGCTTTCTGTTTATTTCATTCCAAACACAGACAATATTGAGTGAATTGAAATCAATGTAATCAAGCAATTTTGAATTGAAAAGCACTTCCTTCCAAAGTGCTTTTTTTTTTTTTTTTTTTTTAATGCAGCAGGCTTTCATCAAAAGACATTTGAAAAGAGTCCAGAATGCCCATCTTCTTCCCCATTGCTCATTCGGCACAGTTCTACCTGGTTGGCTACCGTAATGAAACTTGTTTTGTTTTCACTGGTCTAGTACACTCTAAAAATAATTCAGGCCTTAGTAAATATCACAGTAATATAAAGGTATACTACCTCAATAAAATCCCTGAAACATACCAAAATGAATGCTTAAATATTCAACAGTTGATTTTGTCTTAAATTTACATCTATTATTTAAGTTAATTTCACAAAAAGAGATGAGTCATTGAGTAAGGAATTCTATTTTTAGGATGTCCACTCATACCCATCAGTTTAATAACTTTAATTATTACTCATTTTAACTCAAAAGTCTTCATCTCTAACAACTTTAAAAAAATTGAGTAAGTTCTGTTATGCAGAATGTCATAACATGCGCCATTTGCATATTGTGACATGTATGCTGCATTGCATTGTGGGTATTGGGCATGTTGCTTGATTATGTGTTGTTTTTCTGTACAGGGGTTCTGAAGGGTTGAGTGTTAGTGTGAATTTGGGGTGGTAATGTGTGTGTGTGGTAATGTTTATTGGCCTCTTTGTGTTTGTTTCGTATTTTGTTGAGATGCATCAGGAGTGAAAGCTGTAGGCTGAACAATGCCTTTACATCATTTCTGATTGTCTGTTTATTAAATTCAAACAGTGAATCTAAATTATTTCACAGCTTTCAAATTTACTAATTTTTTTATAAGCGTAAACATACTTCATTGAGTAAACTGAGTAAAGCATAGTTAAATTTCTTAGAGTGCAGTTAGTCCTAAAAAAGAAGAATATTTAGATCTAATTGATCATATCCAAATTAATGCACTGATCAATGTAGATGATTATTACTCAATTATATATCATTGAAATGTAGAATTAAATACATTTTCATAAGTACTATTTACACATTAAGAAGTTTATCTTTTTCATAGGGCAATACGGTGGTGCAGTGGATAGCACTCGTGCCTCACAGCAAGAAGGTCCTGGGTTTGATTCCAACACCAGTCGGTGGGACCTTTCTGTGTGGAGTTTGCATGTTCTCCCCGTGTCTGCGTGGGTTCTCTCCGAGTGCTCCGGCTTCCTCCCACCATCCAAAGACATGCACTGATAGGTTAATTGGTTAATCTAATTGACCATAAGTGTGGATGTGAGTGTGTTTGTTTGTCTCTATATGTCAGCCATGCGATGTACTGGCGACATGTCCAGGGTGAACCCCGCCTTCGCCCTTAAGTGGCTGGGATGGGCTCCAGCGACCCCCATGACCCTAGTGAGGATAAAGCGGGTTCAGAAAATGGATGGATGGATCTTTTTCATATCAAGTCAATATTTTTGTTTAAGTTTCAATTAATTCCATATTGTTTTGCATTCAAATCTACTCATATTAAGTGGATACCTATTAAGGGCTTCATTAACATTAACTCAATACCAAACAGAGTGAAATTTACTTGATATTATTGCTTGTAATGTGTTGCCTTATTTTTATTGAGCAGATATAGGGTATCTTTTTTTTTTTTTTTTTTTTACGGTGTAGGCCTATTTGTACATGCTAGCGCTTTAAACACAATGGTTAATTAAAATTGATGGCACATCAGTTTTATATGAGCAATGACTACTCTTTGGTCATGACTGTGTGCCAGATTTTTGAAACCAAGTTACCTGGTCCTCTAGCGGGGTGTTCCAGCATATATCTGGCCACAGCAACGTTCTCTCCTCCCTTGTCACTTCTGACACACAGGGGCAATCCAAAGCTGCTGACTGCACTCATGAAGCACCTAAAGACAGTTGTGGCTTTGTTGTCTGTGTTTGCTTGCAGAAACATGATTTTCCTGCCGTAGCCATCGATGCCTCCATGAATTATTATTTGTCACCTGTGGGAAAGGTTTCTCCTCAACATCTTTTCTAATATAGCTCAGCTTCTCAGCCTGGTGTTTTCAAAACAAGCTGGGGCACTGGTTGATGGAGCATTTGAGCTCTACGAAACATTACAATCTAAGGCCCACATTTGGACATGAAGAGGATTAATCTTGGAGCCCAATACATTAGAATCAATCTAATCCACACCTTCTAGAGCCAATGATAAGTATAGGCTATGTCTTAATATTTGGACTTGTAAGAAGGACATGTGAATATTCATTCACTATCACATGCATGCTTTATATCCAATGGTCTTCAGTGAATGAGGCAGTAGTGGGCCTAGGTTACCTGGCAAGCTTGTGGTTGCCATCAGTGTGCCAGAGAGACAGAGGAGAGGGGACAGAGTATGCCCTTCTCAGAACCAGGAACACCTGAAGGCCTTGAATGGCAGTTCTAACTGGATCCACGACTCTGACAGCCTCTCTGATTCTTAACTGTGAAACTCTATAGGGTCAGAGTTTAATTACTGTGCAATCATACCTAAATGACAGTGATTGATTGAAGTGAATTACATTAAATTATACAGGGACAGTACACAATATAACATTAATCTTGAGAAAAGGAGAGAAGTGTTGTACATTTGGTTAGTAGTAAGGCTTATACCCTTCACAAGATGCCACTTCATCCAGGGCAAACAAATACACACTATCATATGATAAAATTTTCTATTCTTGTGAATTGAAAACTGAAAATTTGATGACTGAACTTGGTGAAAACGTGGTGACTGAAAACTTTCCAGAAGCACAAAACATTTGATTTACCTTATTCCAACGCTAAGAAGAAATCCTTTCACCATCCTGTATCCAGAGTGTGGGGTTGATTTAAGAAAGTCTGTCACAATTTGCCTTAGCTCTGCATCAGATGCATTTCTGTACAACTGCCTAGTGGCTAGTCCAAAGTTAGTCATTTGGTGTCTTATTATCGTAACACTTGCGTTGAGTAGACAAGAAATTTCAGGCACTGAAAAATCAAAATCCAGAAGATACTGCAGTTGTTCTTTTGTTATGTCTATAGTTGGACGTCCATGTTGCCCTGTTAAAACAACGGGAGCGCAATATGCAATGTGACTTTGCCGTAGGCTTGTATTTTGTAGAATTTGCAATGCACCAACAAGGTTCTCCAATACACTGCGTTCCAAATTATTATGCAAATGATGTTTTTGTTTGATTTTCCAAAATACTTGATGCAAATGACGAT
>JAPQRP010049868.1:0-11845 GCA_037367295.1 Apogon hyalosoma
GAATGAAGAATTCAGAGCCAAGCAGAGCATTTACAGTTTATGGAGACCACAGGGAAAGGCTGGAAAATGAAGAATTCAGTTTATAAAGACAAATATCACTCCTTTAAAGGTGAGTTTAAACAAGTTGACTCAATTGTCCCCACAGTGAAATCTGGTCTTTGCATTTTACCCATTTTAACACACACACAGCACCTAGAATTAGTATCAGCAACTAGAATTAGAATTAGCACATTAGGAGCAGTGAGCTGCCATTGATGGACGAAGGAGAACAACTCCAGATCTCCATCAGTACCTTGGTGAAGGACACTGACAGAAGAATTATACTATGTATGCCTGCTTTATGATAGTGAGAGAAACTGACCTGTTCCAAACACAGAACCTTGTAACTGTGCGGAGGAAGTGCTAACCACGATCCTGGATAAGTGTACTGTAGTATTTTTCATTTAGTAATGCTGTGTCAACTTGAACAAAGGCTAAAAATAATATTTTCAGTGACTAAAACACATGTACCAAGGTCACAGAGGTGCTGCACCACAAAGTCAGAATACATTTTTAAATTGGCCAAAATCTAAAATTCTGATTGGAACCTGCAGTAATACTCAAAATGACAGATTTATCATGAAAAGTTTTAACTGGAAAATCCATAAAATTATTGGGCTTTAAGCTCAAGAGGGTCTTAAAAATGTACTTGGGAGCCGATTTGGCTCGGTAACTGTTAATTGTGTTAAATGAAAATGTTCAGCATATACGTGCTTATGCATATAAATGTCTATAATGTGCTACACATAAAAAAAGTCTGCATATAATATGTACAGATTTCAGGACAAATGACACCCATTTGTGCATCTTCAAAGAGGGATCCTTTGTCTCCCTGTTAAAGGATCATTTTTTGGAGATATCTGGGAGTTGAAGGACAGCGGGCAACTGTATATACACTCAGCGCCATTAAAAACGCACAGATCAGAATAATCTGTATATTTGGAGATATATTACATTAACTGGTTTGGGTTACCTTCATATCAAAGAGGGAACCATTGGTCATTACAGAATGAATCGTGGACTGTGTGCTACCCATCTCGTGAGCAACAAATAGAGCAAATAATTTTCTGGAAATTACACCACATGTTTGGACCATGCGTTTTTAATGGTGCTAAGTATTCATAAATTAAAAAAAAAAAAAAGCTTCAGTGACAAGCTGGGATTGTACATAAATAAAACATTATATTCCAAATGAGCTTGTGTATTCTATTCTAAATGAAGAGTAATGAGAAAAAGTTTCATTCCTTTGTGCCTGACAAAAAACCAGCACACAAATGTCAAGTGCATACAGGTGCAGAGGAGAGTGAAGGCTTACCGGAGGCTGTCAGCCAGTTGTCATGAATTTAGTTTGGTTAAAACTGGAGCTCCACATAAATGGAACACTGCTTTGCTGATTTATTACACGCAACCACTTCAACACCCACCACCGACCAAAATCTATTAGTAAAGTCAACTCTATGTGAGATGCATCGGGACACGAAATTAGTTCAGAACACAGCTTGAGGCTATAGAGAGGACAAGCATGATGTGTGCTTCCATTCAATTAAGAAGCGTACAGTGCAGTGGGATAGTATGAACCACAGATTAAAAAACACACTTAATTGGGTCTATATAAGCAGCAGGATTCTACATGTAATTGGCACTCTTTTGGGGGTTAGTTTAAAATCCATGGTACACTGCAGCAGTGGTGCTTCAATCTGGATTTTAAGGGGAATTTAGCATATACTGTGAAAAAAGACATAACACAGAGGCCAACGTTCAAATAAACTGATGTTTCAAGTCATTCGTAATGTTTGTAGACTTTAGGGTTGGACCCAAATTGTCAACCAATCATTTGCTGTTCCAATATTCACTTTTTTCTTTTAATTTATACAAGGGCAAAGCAAGTTACTCCCACCATGAACAGTGAAGCTATTGATTTCCTTCACAAGCCAGGCTTTAATTTGAACAACAAGCTGAGCTTCCTGTCAATCGTCCATCTTACGATAGAAAGGGGAAGGTTTTTAGCCAAGCGACCATTTTGACTAGCAAAGTAAAGACTGCTCTGGCATGAAGGTAATTCCCACGTGATATGAAGAACTGATGTTCGCACACAGAAACAGAAATCAGAACAAGTGACATGGTAAAATGTCCGTAACGCTTTAATGAAAGTCCATAATTTCTCTGACATACTCTGCACGGCACGACAGCCAGCATCTTCACAAAACAGCAGTGCTAATGAGGTTGAGAACATAAATTAACAGTTATGAAAGATCACAGCCTTATGATTTTGAGTATAACAGACAAGGATAAGTCGAGGAGAAATAACCCTGATAAAGACTGAGTTATGAAGCTCGGGTGAATGAGAAACTTTAGCTCATAAAGTCTTGTTAAATTTCTTTTTATCATATACACAACACTAAAGCCAAGTGTATAAAGTACAAAAAACTGAATAATCCACTATACTGTGAGCTGTAGTAGAGGCTTTGCATTTGTGAAAATTCGACAGTGTGAAATCTATTACTAGCTGAAGGCTTAATTCGGGCCATACCTGGTAGATTTACCTTTTTGCTTTAGAGTAGGACTGTAAACCACTGGAGGTCACCCGTAAAAAAAGGACTGATGCATTCATTCTCATGTGCTTGCATGGTTTTAGAGGACTTGGTGAGACAAGCAAAACTCAAGGTTCTCAAGATGCTTGGACGGGCTGAATTACAAAAACATAATGCTGATGTGTTCTAAAGTTGCTGGTCAATAAATATGTTTCAGTGGTGACACCTTAATGGGAGCAGCATAACATAAAAAAGAATCCTTGATGGAATTCGATCATAAGGGGAAAAGCCAAAGTGATTAGACCGCTAAACCAATGCCTGCCCATGATGATATGAATATAATCTAAAAGGCAAAAAGCTTCTGAGGTCAATTATATAAATAGTCTAATGATTTGACCACTTGAACCTCATAAAATGATGGCTCCTTTCAATTTCCCTTTTAGTGATTAAAAAAAAAAAGACAGAGTATGCCAATATTATGAATCCGTGTGTCATTCGTTCTTTTCATATTCAACTGAGGATCCACAATTGCAAAAACGAAAAAAAAAAATCACTTATGTCATTATTCGTGTACAAATCAAAAACCAAAAAACAAGTTATTTTTCCTTCTTTCAATTGTACGCACAAATTAAAAATTGGAATTAAGCAAATGAACCAAATGTGGGGTTCCATGTTGACGTTTTTGATATCCGATTTGGTCTGACCCGGAAGTTACGGACTTCTTCATGTGTTACACATTTGGTCCATTTGCTTATTTCCAATTTTTAATTTGTGCGTACAATCGAAAGAATGAAACACAACTCGTTTTTTGATTTGTACATGAATAATGACATAACGAGTGATTTTTTTCGTTTTTGGGATTGTGGCTCAATTGAATATGAAAAGAACGAATGATACACAGATTATTACGCTCAAACTCTACTTTGGGAAACAAGATGTCATAGCAGTGTCATTTGGTGAGTATCTAGGTAGCATGTAACGTACTCTTAAAGTAAGCTGGGTTTGCTGTTTTTTATTCAGTAACAGAGGTTAAAGCAATACCGTACGATGTGGCATTTGTACACTTTTCTTTTGTCACCTTTAATGCTCCTAATAAGCATGTGTCAAACTAAAATGTAAAAGAAATCCACCAGGTTTTGAAACCCAAAAATGTTTAATTCTCATATATTTCTGATAACAGTCTGACCAATCATTTTATTCGGTCCAAATAAAATAATTGGTTGAGCCTGGCTGAGCCTCCTGTCAGTCATCTGTTACCCAGGCCCACATCAGATACCGGTACCTCTGAATCTGACGTTTCATTCGCTGCTCCTCCTGTCACTGACCACAGTCTGCTGTCTGTGGATGTGAGTGGATGGGACTCAAATTCACAGTGTTGAAGGAAAAAAAAGGATTTATTAACAGAAACAATAACCGAGGGAACAAACAGAAAAGCCTGACTGCAGCAGCAGAGTCCAGAGAAAGAAGGATGGAGATCAAAGTCCAGGAGTCTGGTGGACTGGACTGTGCAGACAGAGTTTATACGACTGTGGGACTCAGCGTACATGTACATGGTGTCACAGTGTAGGATTATGTAGGATGATAAATGTATGGACTATGAAACCTCAAATGTCCACGGACACACGCGGAGTCTGGGTACTCATGGTCCAGCTCAGTCCGCCCAGATGATGAGGTGCAGTGAAGACAGTGACCCAGCGCTGCCCAGACCAGACCCTTACATACAGGGTCTGCAGATGCAACAGGAGCCGCTGCTGTGCAGGTGAATGGTGTGTATGATTGCTGAGGGAGGGGTCAGCGCACACGCCGAAGCGGACAGGACCAGACCTCTGCTTCCACCGCGCACATCAGGTGAACGGAGGGGGGCGTCAGAGCTCAGGCAGAAGGAAGTGGGCGGGGCTTTGGAGGGAGGCGGCTTGTTCACGTTCAAATTTTTACCAAGTGCTGTCAGACGCGCCAGATCAGTAGGTATAGCTTTAAATGAAATTTACAGGATGTGGGCAGGAGAAACATGATGAGATGATGGGGAAGCAAACAGAGTGACTTTATGTAAAAAATAAATAAAATAACAGAGTACAAATTTACATATTAAAAAAACAACGTGGGCTGCAAGTCCTTAAGAAGTCATTTGTTGGCACAGAAGGACAAAGACACTTCCAGTTTGACTAACAGTATAATTGATGGCTATTGACCCTCAAATATCTGTTTAACAGTCATTGCTAGATTAAACGGAGTATACAATATAATTCGAGAACAACCAACTGACATTCTATGATATGCTACACAAAAAGAGACAGAGAACTTGAAAGTGCTGAGATGTCTGTTATATTTTTCCACAGGCTTAGCTGTAACCGGATCATACCGGCTGTAAAACTCACAAACAAAAGCCCTTTGTAGGTAATAAACTGTCAGGCGGCGAAGGATACAAGCAACATCAACTATTAACTGTGTCCCTGCACTGCACATGCTGACATCATGGCTGTGGCAGATATTTAGATGCACGGAGACAGCACTCCCCAGAGCGTCACTAACAGGGAAACAAAGACAGATCTAAAGTACAATGTCATATACTAAATTATGTTTCCTTTAAAAAATGAAAACAAGATACGTCTACCTGTCAAGATGGTGCATGCACAGACATCAACAAAAACTTGCATCATTTACCGACACCTAAAATTTGATTTTTTTGGCTTTGTTTTGTTTTTTCTCCCCTTTGTTTATATTAATACATCATGACAGCATCTGAAGGAGCTGAGATAAAAATGAGACCTTGTAAATCCACCGAGCATTGATTTGTGATTTCTCTTTTAAGTAAATGACCCAAGTTTCTTAAATTATAGATTAAAAAGCATTGATTTTCTTTAATAAGCACCGGTCGATTTGCTTTTCATCTTTTGCTGCTGTTGAAAACCCTTTCTTGGAGCAGCGCTGCATGTGTGTTTACCTACATGTAATCGATCGGCTGTAGGTCTATACATAGACAAAGGGAGGCTGATTATATTTAATGACTGCCTCAGCAGATGATCTATTCTTCTGATGTTTATTATTGTTTGACAAATATGAAGAAAATATTCTGAGTTTCCCTACCTTTTCCTTGGAGAACCCATTTCAGCCTTGCTGTCAGGGTACTAATGCCTTTATTCATTTTAACAATTACATTACCGGTCACACAAAGTCCATTAAGGCCAGTAAGCCTTCCTGTGGTATCCCATCATTGCACTATGCTCCTCTATTGCTCCCCGGTGCTGATCATTCTCCAAACATTTTCCAACTCAAACTATCTACGAGGGTCCAAACGATACACAATTTCTAACGAAAATGTCTCAAACTGCCTGGAAAGTGACAAGACCACTGGAAAATCACTATAATGCTGATTTGAGGAAAACTGCTTTTGTATCACTGAAGTTCTTACAAGTACAAACTTTTCGAAGTTTGTCTACAAAAGGTCAGTAGAAGTAAAACACACATGGGAGCATCTACACTATACACCATTATGCTCATGTGACAGGATCAGAGAGTTTAGAGGAAGTTTTTAGCAAAATACATCCCATTTTGTTGCACGTACCGTACATAATCCAACTCAATAAGTCAATGAAGAATGCATAAAGAGGTCACCTGAAAATAAACTGAGCAAGTAAATATTTTTTAGAGCTTCGGGGTTTTGTCAAGTTCTGTGCCTCGGGGATGCACTCAGGAACTTTAAAACTGCTTTTAGGCAGTTTTAAATGGTCTTAGTCAACAAAACACTACCATCTGCATTTGTCTGAATAGCAAGCACAGGGTGGGACTTTGTACAAAAGTTACTTTGCAGGGATGGTGCAGTGGATAGCACCGTCACCTCACAGCAAGAAGGTCTGGGGTTCACTCCAACATCAAGACCTTTCTGTGTGGACTTCGCATGTTCTCCACGTGTTTTTATGGGTTAAAAAACTGGGATCAAAACCCCGGAGTTTCTTGCTGTGAGTCGACACACAACATGTGAATTAAAGAAGGGAATCATTTAACTCTGTAAAGCCTGAACCATTAAATCATTGACCGAAAATTCCAGTTCTTTTAAACTGGAGCCTTTATTGGTCCTTCTGAACAAATAAAAAAAAATTAAAATATCCATTTCCATGTATGACGTTCAATTTTGTATCATATTTGATCCATCAGGTCTCAGTGCTCAAATATTATTATTTTTGAACAAACAAAAATATAATATAACACAAACCTGTCGAACACATTGTTAATTCCTTTTCTAAATGGTCTCAGTTCTTCCTCATTAATGTCAGTCTTGTAGTGTCACTAAAGGCCTCTGGTCAATGAATTCCTCCCCCTGGTGGATTATCTGTGTATTGCACGTATCTAATTGTATACATCAGGTTTTTTTGATTGTGAAGAGGGCTTCAAAAACCATGGATCAAATATGATACGTCTGGCGTTATAGGGTTAAAGCTTAGGCTTTACAATGCTGTTCTTCTTCTGCAATACACAAACATATATAACACAAGTGAGCCTAAGACTGAGTGAATGTCCATTATTTTGATAGTTTGACATATTTTTCCCCAAATCCCCAATTAAGCTACACAAGGACTGTAACACTAACGCTTATTCACCCACAAAATGTCAAGAAAACAATAACAGTCCCAATTTCCAACTTTACATATCAAATTTTCCCTCAGATGCACCAATTATAAAGGCACTGCATCCAGACAGCTCCACCAGCTCCAGATCATAACATCAAAGAATGTGAAATGACAGGTCCTACTTATCTCTTTTTTAATCCGTCGTCATAACATTCAAATCTAATCGCTCCCTACTTTTCCTACCAACCCCAGGTTCTTTTTCAACATCATCCTCCGCATACATTTGGGTCTTTCTACACAGTATCTACCAGTGGTGCTAAACTCCAACTGATAACCAACACAAAACTTCCAAGCCTGTTCTTAAACACCAGGGTATATTCATCATTAAGTGAATGTGTGTCACAGACGATTTACAATTAGCAAACATACAAAATATTATATCATATAAGGGCAGCAAATTTGAGTATTATGTACAAGCCACAAACCTACAGAGGATGAAAAGTGGAACAGGAATATTTCTGTCAGTAATAAACTATCACCATGTGACAGCCACATGAACCAAACAAAAAAATACATGATGGATTTTTACTGTCTGAAAACGTCTTTTATTTGGCTCTTATGTCTGAGACGTCTTGTTTTGTCTTTCATGTCATTTTTGTCTCATTTTTGTTTATATTCTCCAATAGAATAGTATTAATTATGAAAATAAAGGCAAATATCATACTAATGTTGTACATTTGACTATACCAGTTAGTGATCTGACTCAATTTTGGGAAAGGAAGAACTAAATCTAATCATCTTTATAAAAGCTTAAATGAAAAACATAATTTTTGAACATTGTCCTTTCCTAGGTTTTATACCTCTGTCTTTTGTTCATACAGACTTTTGTGTTCTAGGGCTGTCTTAAATTGTTCACTGACAGTTTATGATCTAATCTGAATATATGTATGAATCATGCCTGAGGTCATTATTAAATTAATACAGTAGGCTGTTTTGGAATCAGTGTTAAACTGCCAACGGTAACTCATGATGACACGCAACGCTGACGTTCATCTAGGGGAATACACTTCTCAATATTCAAAGTATCCTCGTACTATGAATACTATACATTACAGAAGAAAACTATTATGTTGTTGTCGACCTTAATGCTTTTATCATAATGTGTAAAGCCCACGACCATACGCTCCTCTACAGTCTACACAAGATGCTTGAGCCCAGGCAAAGGAATTATAATTTAAGGGGAACTGAAATCTTCATGAAAATTAAGTAAGACAAACATAAAAAGCCAGTGTATCTCTGTTAGAGGGGTACATCTGTGGAATACTCTGGACGAAAAATGCAAAATGTCTACTTCAATGTATGCCTTTAAAAGGATGTATAAATCCAGTATAATAACAAAATATAGAACATTATCTGAATAAGTGAATATCTAGTTATCATATAGAAGAATGAATAAAATAAGATATTATTGTAATTAATTAATTAATACACACTATGATGATTAGGAGATATTATCACATTTATTAATGATCTTATTTATAGTAAATATTTAAAATGGATATAAATATCACAGTTTATATTAAAAAAGGTTGATTATGCAAATCAGATTGTGTGTGAGGGGATTAAAAAGTGTATGTGAATGTTTGTATGGAAGCTTTGTGTTAATGTAAAAATATATAGAAAAAAAGTGAAATTAATGTCATTATTAGTTTATAAAAAAGGGGGTGGAGTCTATAAGTTATACTTGTTCCCACTCCGTTCTGAGCGCTGAAAAAACTGTTTGACCATGTCGTTTGGTTCTTTGTCATCAGATAATTCTATGTGTTTGAAATAAAATAAAACTAAACTAACAAACTGCAGAATGAGTCTTTTCAGTTCTTGTGACGGCAGACATGCAGTCCAGCTGCGTAGCTGCTGTATTCGATGGCATTTCCATTTTTATAACCAGTCAATCACAAAGCTAATGCTGCCACCCCACCAGCGCCTCAGTGACTATTACAGCCGGCTCATTCAGCTGAATGTGGTTTGCTGATGATGTGTGTTTACAATAAACTGAGAAAGCAGCAGCATCAGCAGCAGGGGGACTCAAACAAACAGAGATGCCACAGTTGGATATTGTCACAAGTCTATATTATTCCCAATTTTTTGGGTGAAAATTAAGTATAACCATTATAGTTGGCTGGTTTGAGAATTACATTTTAGAAATTGCTCACATTTACACTGAAAATAACTACTTTCCTGCCTTTCACAAGTGGAAATAAATGAGACTGAATTATATTACCTAGAGGTTAGTCTTATAAATATGACTGTGGATGTGTTGTCTTTTGTGTGGCTGTATGTGCCAGACAGTTTACTGTAAAAAGCTCAACATCTAAACTTCTAACAGGTTAAAAAAACAAATGTGGCCTTTTTTTGCAATTTATTTACTGAGCCCAGTATATGTGTACCTCTGTACTTAGAGCTTACATTCATTTATCATAATTACAGGAGAATTCTACTAAATGAGCACCCTCTATCAGGCCGTAAAATCAGTTTATTCCCAGTAAAGTGCTGACAGGACAATGCTGATAAAAGGGCACAGGCTATTGCATTTACATTTCTCACTTTTGTTAATCTGTGACTTACTAAGTGACATGACTCAGACATCCAGGGTCGGCTCGGACTGAAAGCAGTTTTATGAAAGATAAGGAAGAGAATTAGAAACTGCTGAGCCACACATATTAGCCAGTGTAGCACGAGGAGAGACATTCAATTGATTTCCTGTTGGAACAGTGAGAAAACCGTGGAATACTAAAGGACGTCTGGTCTAACAATGCAAAACTAAGGGCAAGACTGCGGAAAAAAAGGAACAAGGCAGAGGAAAAGTGTCTCGAGATAAAGACTGAAAGTGAAGAACAACACTACACCGGAAAAAAAAAAAATCAAGTTGTTTTTTATGGAAAAAAACTGGCAGCTGTGGTTACCAGAACAATACTGTAAAAAACACATCAAACCGTCAACATATTTATGGAGTAACATGAAGATTTTACATTTTAAAAATGTAGATTTAACACTGGATTTCAGTGATATTTACATGTTTAAGATGTTGAATTTACTTTATTACTTTTAAATTTAAAAAAAAAGGATGAGAATAGGCTGTTATTTCAACATTATGGTCTTGCAATTTAAACAGCATCATACTGTTTTTCAAGTTAGTTTTATTTTCTCAAAACAATAGAAACACATCATTTCTACACACAAATCTGGTTTTGCTAACATACTATTCCAGTAAAAACTACAGCTATATTTGATTTAATCATTAACACAAAAAGATTTTCAAATAAACAACTTTGCATTGTATTATCACTTACAGTTTTTTTTTTATGTTGCAATTTTACAACTTTTTGGTGTTAATTCTAAGGTCATTTTTTACAGTGTAGGTTATGGTTGTCTTACTAAAAACATCCAAATATAAAAACACCAAGAGAAACATTTCAGACAATATTTATGCTAGAATGATGGCGATTTAGAGATAATCAGTGACGACGGTTGTACGTTTTTGCTTAACAGTTGTGTTTGTTAATGTTGCGCAGGGACATTTCAACATTAATGCTATTTGGAAATTAGCATACCAGATTTGAAGCGGTAAGGATTTCAATTCCAAGCAAGAGCAACAATTCCTATTTAATCAGGAATCACGCAGCTGCTTCTTCTACTGTATCAGTATGATATCACGCCAAAAGAGAGAATGAGTCATGAGCTGGATTTGAGTGAAGAGGTTCACAGAATCTCATTCCTGTCAGCCAACATTTCCTGACAGTCGGTGGTTTTCTTTGGCACCAGCAGGAGCTTTTATCGTCTGGTAATTAAATTTCCTCCACACTGGAGCCTATCAACACCGTGTGATATGCCCCGCTGTGGCCTTGATTTTGTACAGGACGCGTGTGTGAACGCTGGTGTGAGCTTTATGAAAGTGAGAGTATAAAATCATTTGAGAAAAATTCAGAGCGTTCGTGTGAGTATGTTGGGATCTGTGTTTTCTGAGGCTTGTCTGCAGGAACAGATAGGAAACAAAACTGGCTTTCTGTTATACATCCAAAGTAATGCATCACAGGCGAAACATGTTCTTCGGAGATTGAAACGCATCTATTCTGTTGTCGGAACACAATTATTCAATAAACCACAGCGACAAACACCCTTCAGCAACATTAAGATATTACTAAATGCAATTTTGAGGACACTTAAACTCCAATTACACACTACAGGGAACCACGAGTGTATTCTGTTTAAAGTATGGGCGACCTGAGGGGGTCATTTCCTAAAAGACAATTTAACAAAGCTGATTTACTATCGCCGCCATTTCATGCTGATCCAAAAACTGTCAACAGACCTTCACAGTGTAATTTGGTTTGAAAGTTATTGAGAGGTAATGAGTTTGGATTCATCCTCCCAGCTATGTCACTGGAGGAATAGCCGTGTTAATTAAAACTCAATCAAATCCTGATGAAAAGCCACAAGCGCTGGCTGTGTGACAGTCATGGATAATGTATGGGACTGAAAATCAGCAGTGTTTCTCAAATGTGTGTGTTTTTCCTCAGGGTTAATGTCTCAGACATTAAAAAAAGTAATATTTTACTTTTTTAAATGGAATTCCTTCCTTTTCCATCCTTCCCCTGTGGTCTCCATAAACTGTAAATGCTCTGCTTGGCTCTGAATTCTTCATTCATTCAA
>JAPQRP010049869.1:0-11844 GCA_037367295.1 Apogon hyalosoma
GTTAGAAGGAGTTATATGTATATATATATATATATATATATGTGTGTGTGTGTGTGTGTGTGTGTGTGTGTGTGTGTGTGTGGGTGCGTGTGCATGTGTGTGTGCGTGTGTATGTGTGTTAGGGTTTACATTTTAAAAATTGCTTTCAGCCCACACAGTCTGATTTACCGCACCGTAATCCCAAGGGATTTATTTCACTACATGAAAATTTGTGCATTAATTGGTCTCCTCACTGTCTCCTCCTCCCACTTTCTTCCTTGTAAAAGGTCACTACAATTTCAGGCTGTGGTTTAACCAATGCATGCACACACACACACACACACACACACACATACACACACATACACACACTTAGGAAAGAGTGACTCACAGGCAGTTATCCATAGAAATGGAACCATTAAATATTGACACGACTGGTCTCACTCCACTGATGGATTAAATATAAACTGACCTCTGCATTCAAAAGAGGCTGGGGATCAGTGAAAATTAAGAGCACATGGATTATAGCTTGGGTAATTAATATGGTCTAAATTCAGTCTTATGAATACAGTAAATGTGTATGCAGGAAAATGAGAAACACACCAAACGGAAACTTTAAGAGTGTATTATTAATTGTGGATTATCAGCTATATATATATATATATATATATATAAACTAAATTAAAGTCAGTCATCAATATTTAACAGTAGTATTTCTGTGAAAATAGCAGCGTCGGAGCCCAGCCTGACTCATGTTTCTGTTCAATTAACAGGCGTCTCTTTCACTCTCATTCCTTTTGAATGTATGGAAGTTATATTAAAGAAGGTGGGCAGAAATCTCTGTAGCTTTCCCCTGTCGATCTTATGCAAGTTACAAAACAAAACCAATATGGAAGTATCTTAAAGTTGTAATACCACTAATGACCACTAGGGGCAGCTCTAAAAAGCCCTAGCTCCCATAGACTTACATTAAAGTTCTCTCTAATACTACGTCAGTTATTTTTTTGCGGGAGTCATTCCAGTTTCATGAGTTTTATTTGGAATCTCTAATAAGTGATCTGATGGTCCATCTTTAAATATTTTCTCTGTTAATAAAATGTCGGGCTGAATTGATGTCTGGTAGGTCAGGCTTTGATTGACAGGTCTGTATGACAGCTCGCTTGCCTGCCGAGTTGGACTTTCAGTTTCAGTTTATGTAAAATGCAGTTTTTCCTGACAGTCAGCTCCACTATAGCTGTGGTTAATAGGTTACCCTAACAAGACTGTAAAACTATTTTGTTGAAGTTTACCATTTAACTGAGCCAGTAAGCTAGCATTTGATGTTTAGTGACCCTTCATGGCTCCTGTAGCACTGCCTATTTTGTCCAAATGTGGTCACGGTCAGCCTCAAAAGCCAAAATAGCAACAATGAAATGGCAAACTCTTTTCAAAATTAGCTTCAAGACATCACTTCAGAAACCAATGGGTGATGCCTGCTTTGTATGTCAACTAACCCCCCACCCCCACACCCCCACTCAAAAAAAAAAGAAAAAAAAAAAGAAAAAAAAAAAGGTGAGGCAAGGGGGATTGTTTTTAGTTTGGTTTGTTTGTTTCTTTGATTAACACTCTAGCAGCAAAACTATTGGTTGAATTCATACTAAAATGATATAAACTGTGAGTGACCCAGAATAGATCTGATTACATTTTGGGAAAAGTAAGTCAAAGTTCCAATTTTTTATGAATTTTTATTACATTTTTTTCCCCACCATTTACTTATAATGGGTGAAATTTGAAATGTCTGTAGCAGCAAAACTATTGGTAGAATTCATACCAAACTGGGTTTGTAGATTGCCAGTAATACAGAATAGATGTGGTTACATTTTGGGAAAAGTTGGTCAAAGTTTTTATTTTTTTAAGAATTTTTAAAATAATTTTTTTCTCCATTTACTTAAATGGGCAAAATTTCAAATGTCTATAAAAACATCAAATTTGTTTCAGTTTACTTGTATAGAGGCAATTGATATGCTGACATCAGCACTTGTATAGACATGATGACATCAGCTGGATCGATGCCAAAATAAGCTACAATATGTGTGAGGGGCAGGTTTTGTTGTGCCTGACACCACTTGTTAAACATAGTACATGGTTTTAAGCTCAATGTGAGCCATTTAATGCCACTGTGACAGGTTACCTTTCAATAAGTCCAGTAACATTGTATCTTGATCTCTTGACCTCATGATATTTTCTATCGAGGTCAAGGAATACAAGTGAGAATGTGAAGGAGAATTCACAAGGATTTATTTATTTATATAATATCTGTCTAAGTTTACAATGTCAATTAAAACATCATCTGGATACATTTATAGGTACATTTTAATCCACATTCTATACATACTTGTCTGAAGAGATGATCTCTTTTACTTTGTTAAAAAAAATCTGGTTCCATGTCAAGAGAACAACACTTACCTTCACTCAGATCATTTCACAATAACAATGGTGTAACATCTATAGCTCATCTACGGGTTGAACAAAGTTTACTGATAAATTTCACAGGAGCAAGTTATGGCATAAAATATAAAAATGCGCTTCTCGTTTGTCATGTCATCTATTGAAAAGGACTATACAATGCTAAATGTAGCACTAAATGAAGCTCCCATCCTTGGTGTTTCGACACTTCACTTGGTTTGTGTCATGACTGCCACTTGCATATTTTCAGGATGTTCCACTAAAGCACACACTGAAGCAAACACAGAGACTATTCTACACAGTAGAGACACATCTGACAGAGTCCTGACAGTGATTTGTCATTACAGCAGTCAGTTACCTGGTTTTATATTCCCTGTCTAAAACAGAGCCAAGAGGAGGTGCGGGGGTTGCGTTTCCTCTTTCCATTTGAATTACAACGCTGATAGCTTATTGAGTTTTTGCCCACTGATGGTGAAAATACTGCTGAAACTTTAATGGCTCTGCCCACCTGGAGCAAACCCACAGGCGGTGTAAATCATTATATGATTAGACCTCTGCTCAGGATGTCGTGGGCATGTACAGACTGTGTGTGATTGGCATCTCCTGTCTCCTGTTGACTCAGTGTGCACCTAGAGCTGATTATAAAATAGAAGGTTGACCTCATATACCCCTACTGTAGTTGTGCTTTGTGTTGTGAGTTTAACTTCAGCAGAGTTTTAATCAAACAAATTAACTCAAACCATCTGTGTGGTGTGAAAATCGATATCAAATAATCACGATCCAACAATACAGCACAAAACGGACCAGTAGACATTCAGGGTAGGGTCAATAAAAGCTGTAACCTGGGATTTTGGGTCAGCTGTCTCTCAGCCAGACATGTTTGTAAGTACACAGAAGGACGTCTGGAGGTATCCTCCACAGAAGCTAAAGTGACGTCAACTTGCATCCTTCACAGAATCACTGTCTTGTTATGGAGGAGGGTTTGTGGGTCCACATCACCCTGGAACCTACACTGTCTAAAGCCTAAGCTGCAGGTTTTGGCTTGAGTCATGGAAGACAACAGACACTTTGACTGTGGCTTTGTGTGGTTGTATACGACAAAGTGGTGCTTTGAAGCAGTTGCTGATGATCTGTCTTTAATTATGAGATAATTCCTGGCTGTTTAATACAACGTATATATTTTATGATGTGGTGCGTTTGTCCTATGAATTTTCATTATGCATGTACCAACATGTTGTAGAAATCATTAGGAAATTAATAGTTTGTCAATGTGAGACAGAGCCACGCTTGTGTGGAATTTGTGTTGGAGTTTTTGTGGTGCTGGGAGCCAGATGTGTCTTGACAGTTTTATAGAAAGTCTGGCTTCTCTACTAGAAAATCAGGATATTGTGACAGCTATCATTCAGCTTTCGCTATGTCTCAAACAGAGCACTTATAATAGTACATTTACATGCAACACACTGCAAGCACAGTGTTCTTAACGACACAGTGTGCAAATTATGAGTGTTTTCTCTTGTCAAACTGGTCATTATGTGCTTACCGGAACCAACATTATACAATATAAAATGATACAATGTTTTTTTGCTGCTTTTTAATCTTTAATCAACTAAGCATCTGCTATTAAACTTAACTTTCCCTTTGTTATCTGCGACTTCACTTATCTGTTCTTCTATGTGTATCATATTACATTAAAATGTGTTAATAAGTATGATTTTGCACACTTGTGGTGCTTGCTGGCACCATTCAAATTGTTGTTTTCTGGTCCCTTCCCATCCACTATGCAGCAAAGATGGTGATTGTTGAGAGTAAGAAGTGTCCAAGTTTTTAACTGTTTTGAGTGTCTGTCTGGATACTTACATACTTACAGTCTTTTGCATTTTGCCAGAAGTAATAATATGAACACACACACAGTGCAGCTCCTGACAAATTTCTTGGGGGGGGGTGTTGTTGTGATGATGGCTAAGATGATCCATTCATTGGGTAAAATAGTGATAAATAAAAGTCAGAATGCTAACTTTACAGTGTTGCATTGCATTGTTTAATTTGGTTTTCCTGTTCAACCACTCGATGGCAACACCAGGCATGAATCGTATGTACTGTACAGTATTTTTGTATAGCTATATCAAGTTAAATGTCTCAAATACAATATATTTGGTTCCACAATAAAACACTTCCACAGTGGTCATCAACACATACATTGTCATCTACTAGCTTGTCATTGAAATCACTGTTAGCACAGTCTACAATTTATAGCCATCATGGATGCCATAGTGATAATCAAATCAAATTATACTATCATCAAAACTGTAATTAATCATGTCTTTCCAGAACATATTTGGTAGATATTTGGCTGGTAATATGCAATCAATACAATTCAGGCTGCTGAATGTCACAGCGATATTCAGACTGCTGATTGGACAATAACATTAAGACTTAGACTGGCAAAATAAACTCTTTTCTCTCTCTTTTTTTCATGTGGCTTAAGGAGGGCGATGCACTATATCCCACTATGGGCCATCCGCCCCTGCTTACACACCTAAAATAATAAGTGTACAGAGGTACGTGATTTGACACATACAAGACTCTCATTAGCTTAGTAATGCATTAACAAAACATCAACAACAGTTCTCTCCACCAAACAAACTCCAACATAAACTTCACGTGCTACATGAGGATGTATAAATCTTCTATCGAGCTTTTTTGATGTAGGTCGATTCTTGAGTGATTCTAGTGTACGTGGATCTTTGTGAATGTACTGAAAACTAGTCCCCGTTTCTATCATTGGTGGTTTAGTCCCATCAAGTTTGCCTGTATCTCCTGGCGTCTGCTGTTGAGGCTTTAAATGTAATATCAGTCTCTCCTCAGAGGATAGGCTGATGTCTTCATCATCAGTGTGATGATGAAACTTGTTTCCCACAGTGTCTGTACTTTTCATTCTTCCCTTTCACTCCTTGTGCATGCCTTTTGGGGCTGCTGACTGCTATTAAACCACAGTTACTGACAGCTTCATTAACAGGCAGGAGGAATATCAACTAGAAGTGCAAGATAGAGAGATAGAAAGGTAGTCCAACATTTTCACGTATGGTTTTGGAAGTGAAGATACAGTTCAACAATTTTTTACACAGGGGGCACTGTTGATCTTCAGAAAACCACGTCTGTATGTTGTTGTGAGTGTGCGTCTCTTTTCTCGCTGGCGCAAGCTTTGCTTCCTCAATGCCAGGAATTAATGATTTCACCCTCTCCCCATTCTTTCTCTCCTCACACACAAAAACACACTCTGCTGCCTGCCTTCCTTTCTTCCTTTCTTTCTCTCATGCACACACTCACTATCTCTCCCTCTTCCCTCTCATTCTCCTCCATACTCACACACTGAATCGTGAATGCCTTCAATGCTGATAATGTCTTTCACCCTGTGTCTTGATAACGCTGTCTGGTGACTAAAGGAAGAGAAAGAAAGCAGAAAAAGAGAGAGGGAGAGTGAGGGCGTGTGTAGCTTCCTACAATTTTGTGCTGGAATTGACAGCGTGTGGTTGAATTCTCATTGATGTGAGCATCACTGCATGTAAGTTGCAATACAACACATTTTTTTTCATCACTTACTCTCTATTGTTGCTTTTTGTGGTCCTTAGAATTCAGATATTACACCAAAACAGAATTTTTGCAGTATTTACGCACTTGCCCCCTTGATTTGTGTTTGTAAACATCATCTTGCAGAAAGCTGGCTTTAGTATCAAAAAATAAATTCCTAGTCAGTAATGAAAGATAGAACTGTTTTTTCTTGGGGCAGTGATGAAGAGGAGGAATTTTTTTTTTGCCCTGAGCTGAATCTCCCAGGAAGTGTTTGCATCCTCTAGTATGAATGAGGGCAACCAAGCTTTATCAAATCCTAAAGGTTATGTAATGAATGAATGTTGCTGTTTCATAAGTATCACCAAAATATTAAATTTGTGTTGATGGTTGGGTTTGATTCTCATGTCAGACTAAATCATCACCCAAGCATAATAATATTATTTGACCACTCTGAAATCTGCAAGTTCTCACATCTTGGAGAACGATTTGTTTGTCCATACATCACTAATCTAACTGTATAGACTCTTGTGGTAATAAGACAAGAGTCAGTAACTATTTCACGTTCCTTCCTGTTTTAACTGTACAGAAGCCTCCCCTAAATGTGCCAGTAGAGAGCAACTTGGCCAATCTAAAGATGAATATTGACCTATTCTTTGCCTAAACAAGCATACTTCCTCATAAAAGCATTTTGTAATCATACTTCTCTCATCCTTTATTTCACATAACTTGAATTGTGGGTGACACAGCTTGTTAAGTGATAAGATGTCCAAACAACTAGAGAAGGAGAGTTAGGTTTAGTTCTAAAATAATAGCTGTCATTTACTATTTTTTTAATGAATAAGCAGCAGAGCAGCAGGAGGCTGTATTTATTCAGCCTGTCTGGGACAAAACACCACTGCTCAGAATAAAACTAATGATGAATATAGTTTACATACACACCATTGGAAACCACTAATAATCACGTGAATCCAAAAACTTGTCATGGTGACATTCTTATGCAGATGATGATATATTGTTTTACAGTAATCAGTCCACTTACTTTTTATTTAGTGTTTTATTGTGTTGTTATTGTTTGAGCTGGTGTTGCTTCATATTGAAATTGTCATTTACCAGAAAAGAGATGATGAGAGGATGATGAAGAAAGTTATACTGACACCGTCTTAATTTTATAAAAAAGATTTTCTAAAAAAAAAAGTCCAGCATCATACAGGCACCATGGTCGGCCAGTCAGCCAATATGAAGTCCCCAGATCCATACGTGACATACCCTTATATAGGTCTGTTGTTTACATCCCTGAACATCTGGTATCCCTTCAAGGATATCGATTCTTCACAGCTATAGGCCCCTCACTCACTACATTCTAAACTCCATGAACTCATTGACTCAGAAAAGACATACGTGGCAAACTCAAGAACTCATTGAACCAGAACATGTAAAGCACTTCAGATACTTAAAAAATAATTTTCAATGAAGCAAACTGACAGAATATGAATGCAGTACTGGGGGCCAAACACATTAAGTGGATCAATAATGTAGTCACATAATGCCTCGCTGAAGAGAAACACAGAAACCAGAGAGATGGTAGTTTTAAAGTTTCCACAGGTCAGATTTTTTATTTATTTATTTATTTTTTAAAGAAACAGCTTAGGGATATATCGTCTAAACCATCACTATGAACAGCTGCTTGTGGAAAAACTTGACATTTCTAATTCAGTCCAAGTTGAACATATTGGGAATATGTCACAGTTAGAACATGTATGTGTCGACACAACAGGCACCCGACCTGCACTTAATAACTGCTCAGGTATACTATTTCTACAACTACTACTTCTACTACTACTACTACTACTACTACTACTACCACTACTACTACTACTACTACCACTACTACTCATACTACTAATACTACTACACCAATGGCATTGCTAATATTGGTATTAATTTAAGACTGTAAATATAAATTTAATGGCTTTCTGTCAACGTTCACAGTAATGAATATGCTTGAATTTTTTCTGTAATATCACCTGTTTGAAGGAAGAAGTGAAATGTGTCTGACACATAAACTCTGTCTTTGTTTAAGAGAACTTGAAAGTGAGCAGGTTAAGACCATTAGCTTCACAGATTGATCAGAGTTTAAATGATATCATTCTGAAACAGTAAACACAGAATTTTACTTCAGGCCATCAAACATATTCATGATGAGTTTTCACTAAACATGGTATGAAACAGGGCACAGACAGGACCCTTCAGTTTAACGCCTAATGTCCCCAAATTCCACTCACTGGTGGTCAATAACACTAGTTAGAAAACTATTTTGTTGGTGCTAAACCAGAAGCTTGATCACAATCAATACATAGTGTTATTATGGGCTGTTTCTGTCAAAAGATGTACAGTAGGGGGTACAGGTATGTTTATGTTTGCTCCAGCCACGAATCTCAGGCTTTCTTTGGAAAATTGATACCAATTTTGTTATTGTTCTTGAATCACAACCCAGTCTATATTTTCCTTCTTCCCCTCCTTCTCAGACGCTTCCTCTGTCCATATAAATGACACCATTGTAACAGCACAGTCCTCGGTTTAGCTTCATTGTTTACAGCTATAACAGCACAGATAGACACACAGATAGATGAAACTGATTTCTACTTTGACATGTGTTGTAGCCTGACTCAGTATGTGTAATTCTCATTCAATCTTACTGTCTGTAACACATAAAAGCATGGATGGAATCAGCTCAGTCACTGATTTAACATTGTACCTGTGAGGTAGATGAGAGGTAAGATCCACCTGTGGAAAATGGTGCAGTTGTTTTGCTGTGTACACCGAATGATTCTCAAACTACAGAATCACTGCTCTTACAATTTCTGTCATAGTTTACTTCAATACAAATTAGGCCAAAAGCCAAATTGTAATGAAGGCAATAGTAGAATAAATGTTGACTATTTAAAAAATGCATAAAAAATGGATACAAATAGATTATATTAGGAGGAGGAGTTTGGATCTGGGAATAGCATTTTACTGAATAAAACAGTAAGTATGTAACTGACAATACATTTGCCGTCTGCATGAAGTGTATGTAGTGGAATGCAGTGAGTCATGATGATGGAGAGATAAAGTCTGAACACACTCAGATGTCCTGCAAACTGACAGCTGCCTGTCTGAACAAGGCCATAGTCATCCCATAAACCCTCAGTTAATTTTCACATTTTGCAAGTGGCCCTGTACGCTTTCCTACTGTGGTTATACGCACTAGATGTATTTTGTCTGTGAGGCTGCACTGTACAGATGTGTTAGCTCAGCATAGAGCTGGAGGTGTTGAAATAACATTTTCCCTCTTCTAAAAAGGGAGAAATATCTGTCCAATTAACGCCAATGTGCCTTAATTAAACATTTTTCTTCAGTTAATGTGTGAATTGCTTAACTTCTTTCCTGCTTACTTTAAGCTAGCTGTTGATAGTTAAGTATGACCACAATGTCAGACCACAGAATCCAATTTTCATGTACCCTTTTGCCCTTATTCTTAAAGGAGGGATCATTGGGACCCAAAACCGAGCATATCCACCCTCCCGAACCCTCACTGGTGCGTAACCCATCATCACTGTCGTGCTTCCCTGGTGTGTTACAGTACATTGATGTTTAATTGTATCTGAACCCCTGTGGCGATGCCCAGATGTCTTACCACTCTGGTAAAGATAAGGTGTGAGAGGTTTTGGATCTGTGTGCATACACATGAGAAGTAATGAAATAGGTAAAAAAAAAAGAACCACAATCTCTAAATGGTTAAGTACAATGTAATGCGAGATGAATCATTGCTCACAGACAGAACTATAACTTGGAAATGATGACAAAGTGAGGAAAAAGTATTACAGTATTTTCCCTAAAGACACACTGCTGTGTAATCTGTCATTTCAGGTAAAGTGGATTGTACGTTTAATTTTGTTCCCCCTTTTTTTTTTTTTTGCTTCTCAAGGCTGACACTGACATGTTGCCAATACTGGTGTTTGGCACTTGTACTTGCTCTTGTTTTGACTAATTTGTTTTGGAATTTGACAAAACTCCAGCTTTAAGAGCACACAAGAGCACAGTGAAGAGCTGACAAGCTGAGTCAAATTATAGTTTTCATTCACATTTCCCTCCAAATAGTTCAAAATGGCCTTTTCAATGCAGTGCCTCAACCTCACTCTCTCTCAGCAATAAATCAGCATCCTAGACTGAATTATACCTCCAAATAGCACTCGTTAAGTCCTATGCTGTGTAATAATTCATCAATATTCCAGTCTGCATAAATAAATCTGTGTACTGTAGGTAGATTGATCTGCAGTTAGAGCACATTAGGAATGACTCCCTTTCCACAGTCTTCATCTGATGCAGCAGTTCTGTGTGGAGGGAAAGATGAGAGACTGGGGGCCTCTGCCATGTCTGATGCTGCTCTATTGCTCTATTTTGGGAAACACGGCTATACCTGTGTTAGATACAGTGAGACAGATGGAGCACTTAGTCAAAGTACTTTAGCTTTGTATCAAGTCCATTACAGACCAATGCAACTTTGAGTACTGGCTGTGAAGTAGCAGATATTTTGTTTAAATAATAAAACAAGCCTTTACGACTGAAAATGACTTGTCCTTTTTGTATGGCTGGTTGTTTTTAGGTGTGCTCAGGAAGGGATAAGAATAAGCAGACAGTAGCATGAGCACTGTAACTAATCAGGTTTATATGTGGACAGTATGCACTTGAGCTGAGACACCGTCAGTGATCCTTCCTTGATAGTTGGATTTGTCATAGTCAATAGTCCATATTAATATGGATCAATACATCCATGAATGGAAAGGTCTAGAAAGAGTATAAGTTCATGTATGAATTTGGCCTTATTCAATTTAATTATTATTAAAATAACAAGGGGGTGGGATTTAATAAGTTTTCTTCTTCCTACTCCTTTTTGAGCAGTACATATTGAATTTACTTTGTTATTACTAGTGTACACGGCAATTGCTATTTGTTTTGATCACCTTTATTTATTAGTGTATTTGCTCAGATATTAGTTCCTTGTACACATAAAAATGTTTAGTTTTCTCTTCTGCTCAAAACAAATAAATAAATAAATGAAATGAAATGAATTAATTATTTGTCAGTACATGTTGTATATGTGGACATGCAAGACAAAACGCATTTGACCCTCTGCTTTTAACCCATCACTAGCTGAACACGCAGGAACACACTCCACACTGCAGACTAGAGCAGTGTGTTGTTATGTCAGGTGCTCAGAAAGCAAATGGGGGTTAAGTGCCTTGCTCAAGGGCACATCAGCCAAACAATTTACATGCCAGTCCAGGGAATTCAACCTCAAGCCTCCATAAGGTTCTAGGCCACAACAGCCCCCAAGTAAATCTGGTGTCCCGTGCCTTAAATTTTGTACTCTGTACTGTCTGTTGATAATATGCCGCAGTATTTCTATCTTTTATTATTCAAACAATTTGTTTTTGCTTTCATACGTATGTGTCATTTATGAATATTTTGTTAAGCATTTTGTGGCTGGTAGCAGGGACCATCAGACATACCTAGACATCTAAGTACATCCATGGGTCTGTAATTTGGCAACAACTTGCTGCAGACAGGATCCAGGAGTGGACCAACTGGCTGTCAGTTTTATTTGTGTTCATTCACATTTCAACTTAGCAATGCACAATTTTTGCAAGATTTCCAACTTGTATTTTGGCAAGAGACAGCATTTCACAACTACAAAGTTAATGTAAAGTGGAAGATGAAAATCGTTACATCACAGGTAACAGTGTAGTCCTGTTTGGTTCTTTCATTGCCAGGTGGACAGTAGACAATCATTTGCTGTTGCACTTCTGT
>JAPQRP010049870.1:0-11844 GCA_037367295.1 Apogon hyalosoma
GGGGGCGATTTCAGGCCGATTGAGATGGAGTAAAAAAAACTACACGTCTGTCCCACACATGGGCTCTCCCGGAAGTCTCCCCTTTTAGTCTATTTTATTCTTTGCCTATTTTGTACAGACTACATCAATCTGAATTGACTAATCAAAAGCACAATACAATATATACTTAGATTTAGACTAGAGTTTGATTTGTTATAGGGGTTGTTCAGATACAGATGCCAACATTAGAAAAAATAGCTGTTTCGTTATACCATGAATAATTGTACTAAAACTATTTTTGAACTGTTTTAGTTCTCTCTAGAGAACCCTTAAGAGTCCTGACAAATTGTCCAAATATAGTAAAATGTAATTCAGACTTACACAAATGTAAGTTTCAATGTCAATGTCAATCGTCATAAATGCAATTTTCCTTTCAGTTGAATTTCAATTAAATTTCAATTACTGGTTCAATTCTAATTTCCATATTATTATTCATACTTCCCATGTATTAACAGGACTGAACATTACATAGCGCGACTACAAGAAGGGAGCATACAGAAAAAAACCTGAACCTGAAGCCTCTGTCTTTTTAAAGGCCAATAATAGTAGGAGGAGAAAAGGATATGATCAAGATATGATCATAAAAGAACTCAAACCTCTCACATATCCAAAAAAAGAAATAAAAGTGGAAAGTATGCCACCACATAGTAATCATCCCTTTATAATGATTAATTTCAGACAGCCAGACATGATCACTAGAAGAGGTTCCTTTCGGAAAAAACAAATAAAACGTAAATTCATCAATAAGCTGTCACAAAGATGTTTATAAATGAAAGTTAATAAGCATAGAAACGCACACACATCAAATTTATAGCTTAGGGTACCAAATTTGAACGTTAAAAAACACACAAAGGTGGCAAGCACCTAGCACCTGTGGGAATGCCAGTATGTTACTGGGCTGGCTGGACTGAAGGGATGGATGGGTTAACAGCAGTAACAAGTGGAACAGCTGTAGGGTGAATAGCTTAGCAAACTCAAACAGGATCAAAAAGGCAAAGTGCAATATCTTTCACTATCTATCTGTAATGTAAATAATGGGAAATGAACCAAAGACATTGAATTAAAATGAACAAAAACCTCTCAACGGTCAACAAAGTCAACTTAACTTCAGACATGCAATTTCTTTCAGAAACTTTCAGTTTGCTAACTTGCACTATGTAGCTGCTAACTAGTTTAATAAACATAATGTGCTGTGCACTAATACCCCTTGACCAGACAGACAGACAGATGGACAGACAGACAGACGACAAAATGATTACAATACCCCTTTGGCCCGAAGTTGACCGAGGGGTAAAAACTGTAAATCATGGTAGAGTCATATTCAGCCGTTTTTTGTAACAAAAGTCTAATATTATTATTCAAGTATAAACAGTGGGGAAAGCACAAATTCTGGTGAATGTAAACTTATTTTTTCGATGTTGAAAAGTTGTTATATACCGTTCGCCCAAGTGTGGATTTCTTCTTCTTCTGGTGGAAACGATTTGTTTTAAAAATTGTATATTTACAGTCCTGACAGTGGCGGTCAATTTTATTTTTGAAAGTTTGTGTATTTTTGGTGCGTATTTCCGGTCCTGACTGTGGCAGTGCCTCACAGTGGTGGTTTGTGGGGGAGCGGTCTGACAACGGCAGTCTACAGTCAGACCCCTCTTGAAGCAAAGGAATTGACAGCATTCAGGATACCATTTGGTATGTACCAATTCAGAGTAATGCCATTTGGCCTGCAGGGGACGCCAGCAACTTTCCAGCACCTGATGGGCCACATATTCCGGGATGTCTCTGAATTCTCAGCTGCCTACCTGGATGATGTGGTTGTCTGCAGTTACTCCTGGGAAGAGCACATGCACCATCTCCAGGAGGTTCTGCAGAGAATCAGAGCAGCTGGACTGACCATCAACCCCTGGAAGTGTGTGGTGGCTCACAGAAAAGTACAGTACCTAGGTTTCACCATTGGTTTTGGGAGGATAAAACCATAGATGGAGAAGGAGGCCATTTGTTCCTTCCTGGTACCCACCACATAAAGGAAAGTGAGGGGGTTCATTGGCTAGGTGTGATGGTACAGAAGATTTGTACCCAAATTCTCAGAACTGCTGTTTTAACTAACCTGACCAAGAATTAATTTCCAAACAAAGTGTGCTGGACAAAAGAGTGTGAGGAGGCATTCAAGGACCTAAAGGGGGCAATTTGCACAGAGCCAGTGCTCCACAGCCTTCATTTTAACCAGCCCTTCATTCTGCAAACAGATGCATCTGAAGTTGGACTGGGAGGAGTCCTGATCCAGGAGAAGGAGGGTGAAAGGAGACCCATTGTATACCTGAGTCAAAGACTGTTGGATTGCGTTGGATTGCGAAAGGAGACCCGTGAAAGGAGACCCGTTGTATTCCTGAGTCGAAGACTGTTGGATTGCGAGACGAGGTACTCAACGGTTGAGTGCTTGGCAGTGAAGTAGGCTGTGGACTCCCTCAGATACTACCTGCTCAGATGTCACTTTGTGCTGGAGACAGACCACCGTGCTCTCCAGTGGTTACACAGGATGAAGGGTGCCAACAACTGCGTCACTTGATGGTACCTCTCGTTGCAGCCATATAACTTCACAGTCCAGTACCATCCTGGGAAGTCCAACATGGTGATAGACTCTCTGCTGGATGGCAGAAGACTGAGGCTGTGCCTTGAAAATAAAAAAGAAGGTAGAAAGAAGCAGTTTTGACTGTAGTGCCAAATTCTTATCAGTTCATGAAGTTCTTCATAGGACACACACATCCCAGGCTCAAAATGAGCAAAACACCTTCTTTTCATGTGAAATGCTCAAAAATGACCTTTTTAACTTTCTGTTAAATAGCATTGGAATTGGAGTGCATTGTATTCTCATGTGGATGAAATAGTGAATGTCTGTAGAACATGCTATTAGGAAACAAACTTACAACCTCAACACAGAAAAGTATGGGAAAATAATAAAGGAGGCAGAAAAGATGTTTTTGGCTGTAGTTTCAAACTCTTATCAGTTCATGAAGTTCTTCAAAAGAAACACATATCTTAGGGTCAAAGTGACCAAAACACCTTCTTTTCACATGAAACACACAAAAACATTTTGACCTGTTTCTGTTGTATAGCTTTGGAATAGGAGTTTACTGTAGCCTCAAGTGGATGATATAGTGAATATTAATGGAACATGCCATTAGGAAACAAACCTACAGCTGTACTCAGAAAAGTATGGGAAAATTAAAAAAAAGAAGGCAGAAAGAAGTGAATGGTAAAAGTTTTGGGGAGACCAGAGGACCACATGCTGGGATGTACAACCAGCACTATTTGTTTCAGATACCAGCACTATTTTACTGAGATCCAGGCTGGCGATGGTCGAACATGAAGGCTGATGGTAGTTTGATCATGTTCCTCTTTGTCCCATTTGCTGAAATCATTTAATTTGAAATGTTGAATTTGTTCCTGATGTACATATTTACTTTAGACACCAATGGAATACGTTGAGGCCTAAAACACAGTCCCACTAATATCAAATATAATATCAAATGGTTGCTTACTTTGACCTGCCAAGTTCTCTGGGTGGACTGTTTGGCGTAAGTTCTCTCTGCTGATCTAGCAGAAAGAAATCAATCTGAACCAGTTATGTATTTGTCTCTGAGGAGTGGGAGCAGGCTGACATGACTTTTGGTTTATAAATCCAGATCTATCCAGATGCTGCCAAAGTAGAGGATAGGAACACTTTAATAGATCTTCTGAAACAGATGTTGCATCTTGACAGGTAGGAGAGAATCTCTGCTTGTGAAGCTCTGCAGCATCCTTTTATCACCATGTTCATCCTGACAGATGACCCTGACAGCAGCGCCTAATAAGTGACCATCTGTACATCTGTTAAACCCAGTTCAAACCAAAGATTCACAATATAATCAAAAAAGAAACTAACTAGTCCCATGTTTGGTTCAGTTTAAGTCAACTGAGGGATGTGTTGTCTTGTGAAATCACCACCGGCTGATTTTAGAACATAATGTCAGTCACTCACTTCAGCTCATAGCAAAGACAGCCACTCTTTAGAGCATATTTGGCTCACTCCTGCACTCATGCATTGCAATCTTAATTTTGACATCACAAATTTGGTAATTCACAAAAGTACCTTCTCATGTTGCCCTGAAATGGTCAAAGATTTTATCTTCTATCATGGGTGTTTTTAACCCATTTTTGGGGGTGCTGAAGCATCCCCAAATTGATTCCCAGCACCCCTAAAATATTTCAAGGTTGTTAAAATTTTTCTTTTTTCTTGTTTACTTTATGTCCATTCTTAACATGCTAAAAAAAAAAGTCAAAACCATATACAGTACATGGTTGAAACATAATATTTTAACAACAAAAATACAGTAGTCCCCCACCTTGTCTCGAAAATGGTTTGATCCCCCCACCCCTCCACCCTTTCCCCGGCTGGGACTCTTGGCTCCACCTGTTTAAAGCAGTGTGCGGTGGCACTGCCTTCCACAGTTGGGGTGCAGTAGTGGTGTAAGTACCTGGTTTAAACCAGGATATGGGATGCATTTCTTTACTTCCACCACTTAATACCAACACATTATTATCATCACCAGTCCCTGTTTATGCTGCATTGAAGTGTAGATCACTGTTTATGTTGTTAGGTAGGAGTTAGCTGATGTTTTTTCTAGCTAGGAAATGTTCCAGGTGCTTCAGTCAAACTGTGTCTGTTTGAATTGGACTGAGAGAAGCTGCTGGTATCATGTGCATGTGTTAAGGGCTCATACTGATCTAAACCCACTTTTATTAGCCTGTGGTTCATTTATTTGTGTGTTTGGACCCTAATAGTGCATATAGTTTGAATTTGAACCCTCCAGGGGCTGCAAAGCTTTCTTTATATTCATTTGGGCAAAAATCCAGTGAATTTCTACAACCTGTTTTAATTCCTGCTTAATTTGTTATGTTTTATAACTAGTTACATCATGACATTTACACATATAAGGTCCAGACTTCAGACCAACATTTCTCCAGTTCGACATAATTGTTTGTCAGCAGCAGTGGTTGTAGTCCATACTGAAAATATGACCAAACTTCGAGTCTATTACCTAAAATGTTCAGTTACTGGTTGAACAGGACAGAGCAGCACAGTCAACAACCTGCAGGGGGTGGGGCATGAAGTGACTCATTTGCATTTAAAGGGCCAGTCCTCCAAACCACCTTTCTGGTGTCATTACTCAGAAATAGGGTTGACAATGGACCTGTGGAGTTGAATTAATGAAGAATTCAGACCCAAGCAGCGCATTTACAGTTTATGTAGACCACAGGCAAATGTTGGAAAATGAAGAATTCCATTTAAAAAAGAAAAATATCATTCATTTAATATTAAAGACAAGGTGCTACTGTCTTTATTTGACTGGCTAACTGACTGGATGCCCATTAACTCCTATTGTGTGTGTGTGTGTGTGTGTGTGTGTGTGTGTGTGTGTGTGCGCAGACAGACAGCCAGCCTCATCATAAACATACAGTTGTTTTTTCTAAAAAACTGTCAAATTCAGGTAAGAGTGTAAGATCAACTTGTGTAACCTCATTTTCCACAGCAACCAAATATTCTACACAATGATGCTGTAAGTTGGATAAATGTATCAGTTTATGTCTCTTATTAGGTATAAAACACATTGTTTGGCTATTTGCCTTTTAGTTAAAGCACGGGGGGCAGAGAGACACTGAACATATACACTGGTCTACAATGTTTTAGAAATTATCTGCCTTAGAGATTAAATGTGCTAAATGTTATGTATTTTAATCAGATTCATTGAAAACAAACTAATATTCCCTCTCCTGTATATACATATGTTGAGGAGCTGCTGTATCAAAGTGGAGGATTGTCTTCCTCCAGAAATTAGGGTTAGGGTATATTTGTTTTATGATTTAAATCCATTCCTCTTTTAATGTGGCTCAGCATTTAAATAACTTTGATCAGATTTGATGGTTCAGTCACAGAGTTTCCCCTACCCAAAAAAAAAGTTATGCTTTTCTTTCACAAATGTGAGAATGATGGTCCAAAATTGCATTAAAATGTACAAAACTGTGAAATTTCTCTTGCCTGGCCAGCCAGCACTCTGGGTTCTCAGCACCCCTAAACCTCTGATCCTAGAATCTCCCCTGTCTTCTATTACTCCCTGTAGTTGCTGATTGCATCGTGACTCATGACAGCAGCGTCTCGTCTATAGCTCAGTGCTGTCCTCTGGTGTCCAGATGCTGGTACTGGCTCGGTGTTCTTTTGGGGTTTTGCACCCATCTGTCACATGCAGTTCCCTTCACAGACACACTGAGGGCTGTGATGTCCGGGTAGCGTTTTAATTTAACTGTAAAATGTGTGCATTTGTTCATTTATATTTCATAATTTTACCATAGCTCAAAATCTTGTTTTGTTTTTTGTTTGTTTTAATTATACATATGGAAACATATTCATTTCTTGAGATTAAAATTGTTATTATTATTTATAATCATTATCTTCCAATTTGATTTTAATTTAGTTTGACACATTGAGCATCATAGAGGAATACCTAGAATCCAATGCTATCGCTATGACGGTTTTAACTTTTAGTGTACTTTGTCGATATTTATAACAATCTAATTAGACAAGTGTTTAATCTCTCACAATGACATTTAACCTGATTCAATATGTTCCACATTTCACAAATCTTAAGGTAGTTCCCAAACTTTGTCAGAACTTTAAAGAGGATAAGTCTGGGAGGTTTTAAGTATTCAGTGTGTCAGTTGAAGCCTTTGGTCATTAAGCCTGGACACCTGTTGCTAGTATCATTTATTATATGGTTTATGATATTGTATAAGTTTTATGCTGTAAGGGCAAACTGATATAAACAAACACCATATTACAGGCACATCTTAGTGTCATTTACACTTCAATGATGTTTTTCTACTGTGACACTTTAAGAATGCATCAAAACAATTAGCATTAAAATATATTTGGTCAAATTCATTCCAAGTTACCTTAGCAAGTCAATTCAGTGACTGAATCACAATGTGTATTGATGGTGATTTGCATTTAGTGTCATATACTGAAGACACAATTGCCCAAGAAAAAAAACAAATGTATACAAGGTCTTTTTATGTGTTCTTTCCAGCTATTTCTGAAGATAATTAGGCTGTTGTCAAAGGTTTGGTGTGTGATATTTAGTGGCAAATAACTCAGGAGTCCCTTAATAGAACCAGTGTCTGTTTTGTCCCTCATGGGCTTCGTAGTGAAGGGGATATTCACTCTGGTCCACTTTCATTTTAGGCAGTTAATGCAACTTAATACTAGATGGCATCCACTGTGGTAGAAACATGGTGGCATAAAACAGAAAACACCTGAAAGTCCAAACCCAGATTTTTTTTTTTTTGTCTAGATTGTACAGCCTACATTTAGAGTGGTTAGCTTTACTTTCACACTGCACTAGTAATTAATGTATACAAAGATTATCTTGGCATAATCTATATGTGTTACTTATCTCTATATTTAATATTGATTTCTTTGTAGATGGCTGTTTGATTTTGTCAGCATCATTTCATTACTTTTTTTTTTATTCTCTTTTTTATTTTGTCTGCTGGTGACATATATTTGTGTAAGCCATCCAAACCATCTTTCAAAGTGTTTTCACAGTATGGACAAGCTATGATCTGGTCCAAAGATTGCCTCTTCTGGCTACCTCAGAGAATGTCTAAAAACTCTGGGCTAAACATGGTAGGTATGACAGTATGTATATTCTGTTGGGAGGATTCTTTTGGGTGTCTGTGAATTTGCTTATTAAAAGTCTGGTCTAGATCAGCTCTAAATGTAAGGTGTCATGAGATAACTTTTGTTATGATTTGATGGTTTGTAAATAAAATTTTCTTGATTTACAGGTGATTATAAAAACACTTATAAAAACATAACAATGAATATCATATCCCATTTCTGCAACTGGATCTTTCATGCTCAACCTGATCTGCATATCATTTAAAAATCCAGTGGATATAAATGATGAAAACAGGCAATGTTTGAGGTATGAGTAGAACAGGTTTTTACATGGGCGCCAGAATGCTGATATATGAGGTATTGTAGAGTAAATAAGCTGTATTTTTGATATTTTCACTGGCAAAACCTGAATGTGTCAGCTGCATTGATTGGCTGTGAACGTTCGAGGGGAAATCACGTGATCTGCAGGACAGCGTAAAGGTGCAAAGGGTTAAAGATCATCTCGGCATTGGATTGAGATTCAGCAGGTTTTCCCTTTGCTCTTTAGTATTTACCCTACATCGCTCCGCGGGAAGCGCTGGCTTGCACCGATATTTCAGCTCGCTGTGGATTGTGGGAGACGAGGACATTCCCCGGGCTTCTTACCAGATAACCGGAGACATTTTCCCTTGCCGTGCCCTGTTTTGTAAGTAACCGAACCGCCGTGCCAAGTCGACTGTGGTCACGTCTGCTCGGGTGAACCGCTGTTTGTTCGGCGGGCTGAGCTGTTACCGTTGTCATTTCGTGTTTTTCTGTCATGGAGGCCGAGACCAGAGACCGACAGGCAGGCAGGCAGGCAGGCAGCCGCGCCGGGGTGGGAGGCAGCGGCTGTTACCGCCGCACAACCGGGGTTATTTCCCCTTGAAAGCTCGCTGACTTCAACGCGAAATGCCCCTTTGTCGGCTACCCATTAGCGGTCGGTTTGCCTTGTGGAGGTGTTTATTTACCAGAGAGGCGGCCGTGCGTGCTTTTGACATGCAGAAATGGTTGTCTAGTCATCGGCCAGCTGCGACAGGAACGGCCAGTGCGGCGGTGTAGCCACCTACCCTGGCTGGAGTGGAGAAATGCGGCAGACGTTGCCAATACGGTTAAGCGACGTGTTTCTGCTTTGTTTCGGTCCAAAAATGAGTGTTACGGTTAACTATGGCTTTGGCATTACGTGAAATCGTTGCTCCGGAGTAGATTTGGAAATGGTCTGGCCTATTGCGGGGCTAATTGATGAGTAATGCAGTTCATTACAGACAGAAACAGTAACTGACCGCACTCCCAAATAATGTCATGTCCTCAAAATATCCACGATCTGACTGTCAATATATCAACACTTTAACCCCAAAACTCATATTCATATGTACATAAACTAATTAATTATTCCCACCCTTAAAGAAATGTCAAGAGTGTATTTCCACTATGTTTTAAATATAATAATTTACATCATCACATATTTAATCTTATAATATAGGTAAACGTGGAAGTACATACAGTATCAGTGCTTATTGTCATATTATTCAGTTTATAATAGGTTTAATTATTATATTTTCCCACCATGTCATATAGCCTATGGAAAGATGGGGAATTAAATGTTCATATAGGTATCACTTTTGCATATGAAGAGGATGTTTGAGCATGCTGTTAATGAACCTTGAGTGTGCACTACTGCTCCATACTCAAAACTGAGCCCCAACCTATTTGACATTTAAAAGACTCTTTAGCCTGAGGGCAGTCTGAACAAATCAAACAAAAACCCTACTGTATATGGAGTAATAATTACTACATCATTGCTACATCAGTGGCCTTAAAGGATATAAGAGATACAATCAGTCATGGGTCATTCAGCAACACAACACGGGTGTGTTCCACAAGCAGAATGTGTTGTTTCCTTACAATACCTCACAGGCTACAGTCTTTTATTCTTTAATTTTATGTCCAACAGCTGCTCTGTTTATGTGGAGCAGAGCACATACATTGTGTAAACATTGATTTATACATAAATATATGATGTTTCTACAATGAGCTTTGCACTTAATATTCAGTTTCTTCACTTAAAGTTCAAGTTACTGAAGAGATGATTCATTGAAGGAAATAGAGGGTATGCATGTGACGTCACACTAGCGGAAGTCACCGTGGTTCCACCCACTGAGTGGCAGAAAGAGGGAGATGTGTGGCAGTGCTGGCTACAATACCGTCTAAACTTGAGAACAATAAATAAAAAATGTGGACGAGCTGTTGTGCAATTGATTGTATGAACAGGTTTGAAAAGCAGTCAGAGCTATCGTTTTACAGGCACCGAAAGACAAAGAAAAGAGAAGTAGTGGATCCACAAATCCAGGCAACGAAACCTAGATCCGTGGATCCCGTTTTGTGTCGGGTAACATTAATTTATGCTGTATTTTTGGGTAAAATCATACCTTAAATTACATATTGTTTCAGCTAACGTTATTCTTAGTAAAGCTCTTGTTAGCATCTTATGGTTTTTGTCTTCATTTGTGTGATTCTGAACCTTGTCCGCTACATGATTTGTAAACGAACTTAAACTGAGGCTAACCCAGTTTTTCAGACACGGGGTTACTGGAGCACAAAGCCAGGACAGCATATTAGGTCCACATAAGAAAATAAAAACACTGTCACTACAACAATAAAATCATAAAGTATCGAGGTGAAACATGTAATTTTATGAGAATAGAGTCAAATATAAAAAGAATCGTAATATTTAAAAGTCGTAATATTTCGAGAATAAAGCCATAATATTATGAGAATAAAATATATAAAAACAACCTCATAATTTAAGGAAAGTAATGGCATAGTTTAATGAGATTAAAGCCATTATATTACAAGAATGTTGTAATTTAAAAACAGGTGGGAAAAATATCATAATTTACAAGAATAAAGTCGTACCCTGCTCGTCCAAAGCAGTAGTATCTGTGTTGTATAAAGTATTTGATATTAATTCTTCTTAAATATCCACAGTACCAGTAGCTCCTGCATATATTAACTGGGGTCAGTCCACTGTCTACCGTAGATGGACTTTGGATCAGCTGGATCAAGGATCAGGATACGTGATTTCGGTCCACATGTCGGTGTTCGTGGACCACTTGTTCTTTGGTAGCTCATACAGATCCATGTCGAGTCTAATTGTCCTTAATTTAATTTCATATTCCACATTTTTCCCAATCTTGCTGTGTTTACTGCTACACTCTGTCATGTTGAGCAAGGTTTGTGCCACTCAGTCCAACTTAGAGGGGCATGGCTCGGGGGGGGGTGGGGGCTGACGTAAACGCATACCCTCTATACTATAATCAAAATTGGCACACAGTGGGAAAGTAAGTGGATTCACCATGAATCATACAAAAGCAGAAAATGAATCACTGAAAGTGAGCAGAAGTGAAATGAATGTAAAATAACTTTGCATATTGAAGACTAATGTGTGGGTGTGTAGATCAGTGCTATGGCAGCTTTTCTTACGTAAATTTGTCAGAATCAATCCAAAATTGCGAATTTAATCACTATTTTAAAACTGCAGTTACAAGTTGTTGTTTTTTTTTTTATCATGAACAATGTCTCTACATGCCCTGGGAATTTAATCAGGCCCACAAAGTCTGCTGCTCTCCAGCCTGGGAATATCAGGGAATTTTATCCATCACACCCTCAAGTAGTGTTATTAGGCCCGAGCTGAGTAACGCGGCGCAGGGTCTATTGAGTCCGTAAGTGGGCGCATGGGGATGAACATGCCAGTGACACGGTCGCCTTTCGCCAATGTCGCCACTCACACACGCATTTACGGCAGTGAGACATTTCCGAGCATGTGCATATCATGTACACACACCGCATACTTACTCCTGCTGAGAATGTATGGGAATCAATGGGCCATGCCCCTTGGGGGTCAGTCACATGACCTTAAGTGCACGACATGTGACATTGGACCCCACAGTGATGTAGGGAAGCTCGAGTCCTTTCAAATAAGGCCAAATACGTGGTTGTCATGGAAACAGATATATTGTTCCTGCTCATATATATATATATATATATATATATAATTATTATTATTTTTTTTTTTTCCTGCT
>JAPQRP010049871.1:0-11843 GCA_037367295.1 Apogon hyalosoma
ATGTAAACTTATGATCAGGGTCATTTGGATAGTTTCTGTTGTCAGTATGATTTAAAAAGAGCAAACACATTTTTTTTAAATAATAAATGGCTTCACCCAACCGCTAGCCATGAGTGAAAGAAACGTTTTTGTATTATCATTCATATTCTCTGAAAAATGGCCGAAGAATCATAAATTCTAGTAGGGCATGTAAACTTATGAGCACAACTGTAAATGGTGTCCTTTCATATTATAGTCTGTTTATTTTGCTGTGTCTCAAATCTCACTCTTTATGACATATTTAACATTTTTACGCTCAACACTTGCATTACATTTAGATGCTTTGGCATATGAAAAGTCTGATATAGACCAATTATACCATAGACTGTTCCATAAGTAGACACAAACACAGCTAACCTTATACCAGAAATGCAGTAATCATGTCAAGCAGCGCAAAGAGTGTGTTAAAGTTAAATCTGGGTTTCAAGTCATACACTGCACGCACTGATTTATACACCTGGATTTGATGTTTAAGGTCCAGCTTCGTTACACAAAACAATAACAGACATGGGGAGAACTGGGTGAGGCCCCATTGTTTAACGGCCTCTGTGTTTTCCCTGAGCATACGGATACACACACACACACACACACACACACACACCAGAAATTTCAGTTTTTGTGACCTAAAACACTTTACGCCAAATATGGAGAAAAATACTCCTTTTGCAAAATATCCACATCAGATGACAAACAACCCTGAGAACTTTTACCCCTGCTCCAGAACAATAGTGGAGGGTACAATTGAACCTTTTCAGAGCCTCATGTGGTTCTGCTAGCCCTCAAAGCCCCCAGACTGTAATAACAAACAGGCCTTTCCTTGTTGTCAAGAAATATTATGTATTCACTGAAATTCACAGAAAATATGTGATATTAATATATATAGCATTTCATATCACACAGGGCTACATCTGAGCATACGTCACTGTCATAACACTTTCTAACGTAAAATTTAGCATGTATGAATATTTTAGTTGCATTGCATTGTTTGTTGAACTGTGAAGCGTTGTTCTGTATATTTTCTGCAGTTCATAAATGATGGAATTCCTCATAAATCTGTGTTTCAGGTGCAGGCAGCCGGTTCTTCTCATGTTTCTCCTTCTCGCCCGAGTCCGTCGGCCGTCCGTTCAGTTGGCGCCGCGTCTCCTCATGCTCACATGTTCCCTCCTCAGGACTCACTTGCCGGGGTTGGAGGTGACGTACAAGAGGCCTTCGCTCAAGGTTAGGAAGGATTTAACAGGATGCCCGTCAATAGATCAGAAATGTGTATACGCATAATCCATGTGCTGATTGTTTTAGTGTTTATCCTTCCTTAGAAATGATGTAGGACGGATTTTTGTTATTTTAACTACTGTGGCCAATGTGTTGTTGTAGAATGCGCCATATTTTTATCTTACATCTGATAAAGGTGGGTTTGTATGTCTGGTTTTAGACCAAGGTTCTGTCTCTAACTCAAGAAATATGGATTTAGACTTCTCATATGCAACATAGTCATAATTCCAACAGCCTTAACCACATAAATTTACCACAAAAGCTGAGCTACGAACATACAATACAAGTTCCCAGTGTTCTGAACTAGTTTTACTTCATTCAGTTACAGTTTGTGAAGCACCATAAAATTTCAAGTCTATAATGTAAAGCACATGATAGGAACTGGTCAGTTATTTAAAGGAGATGTTCACTTATTGTCAACAGGACTGGAAAGCTCACATGAAACAAAACTAGTATTGTGCAAAATCTTTGGCTGTTAGCAAATGAAATGATATTGTAAGAACATCAAATTTTAAGTGTTTATTTTTCCATGCATTTCAGGCCCAAGAAGGAACCTGAGGAACGACCTTCTGGTAGCAGCAGATTCCATCACCAACACTGTGTCCTCATTGGTCAAAGAGCTACACTCTGGTATACACACAGACACACAAATATGCACTGTATATGCACAAATATGTACAATATACACACAGACACACAAATATACACTGCACACACACACACACAGATACACAAATATGTGCTACATACACACAAACGCACAAATATGTACTGTATGCACATAAATATGTTCTACATCCAAACAGACGTACAAATATGTACTGTCTATGTAAACAGATGCACAAATACACAGGTTTTACACACAGACTGACAATGTGTACTGTATACACACACGGACGCACAAACGTGTACTGTATACACACACAGACGCACAAACGTGTACTGTATACACACACAGACGCACAAACGTGTACTGTATACACACACAGACGCACAAACGTATACTGTATACACACACAGACGCACAAACGTGTACTGTACACATACAATGATATTGGGTCACAACAAAACAAGCAACAGCGGATCACAAAACATGTAATTACACGACGTAGCGACATTAATAAAACACTAAATAAAATGCACAGTACATTTGTATAAAACAGTTTCAAGTAGCGGAAGGCAGGTTTAGATCAAATTTTAAAAATAGTTAAAGATATAAAGATATAAGTATATTAATTTAAAGAATCGGACTTCTTCATAAGGTCTGTACAAAATGTATGAAACCAAATACTAAAATGAAACACTATAGAGGATGATGAAAGTTTCTTGCTGTCTGTCGCACAGTTAATGGTGTATGATGACACTTTTATTTCCTTTCTAGATGATGGACGGGAGGAAGAGGAGAGGCTGCTGAACGGAAAGGACAGAGGTAAATGTCCCATTAACATCCCCACACCACTAAATCCTATTCTTCTATTACTCACATTACATTAAACCTCAGCAAAGTCACTTTAAACTGACAGGGACTGGAAAAAAGAATTTTGTTACATTTAAGTGGTACTAAATGTTGTCTCTAAGTTGTATGTTGTTATTACAAATTGAACACTGAACTAAAACGGAGAAGAATATAGAGGGTTTTACATAAGGCGCTGATTAATGCAGGCTCTACCAGGCATCTTCATATGACCCACATCTGTGGTTTATGTTTTATACAGTTCAATCGTTTTATTATCCCAGCTGTGGAACTTGATTCACAAGATATAAAAGATGAAAAATACATGAAGAAATGTTTCCTATTACACACAATACAAAGAAACTAAAAGTTATGTTGAATTACATGTACAGGTTTTATTGTACAAAGAATCAAAGGGAATTTTAGCCCCGCTGCTCATGAACTTTATACTGTCCCGGAAATCTCCGCCCGAGGGAAAATTCAGCTCAAAGTGAAGGGTGTGGATTTTACAGTGTTAATACAGACCTTTCCTTACACAAAATCCACCAGTCAGAGATAAATGGGTGGGTGGACGGTGGCTTCCACCTCCATACTGTGGCTTAGAGATTGGAATCTGTCTCATGAGTTTAAGTTACGTGGTTAGAGTTCTGTTTGATTGACACAGTGTCGCTCTCATGTTGTACGAGGTCGAGTTGAGCCATTGAATATACAGCCAGGTTTATCAAAGTCTTAGCTTCATAAAAGTAGTGGAATGTATGAATAAAATAATAGTTAAGTGTAGAAAACATGTCTAAAATAAACATTTGTAATTTTGTGCCATTTTGTGAGCATCATTTTTGTCTGTCATTGTATTTTCATCAATGTCAGATAAATGAGGCTAAATAATGACTTCAAACTGCATTAGATATGTGTATTATATTATATTATATTATATTATATTATATTATATTAAAGTGTTCCAGGTGACCTAGTCTTTTTTTTAAGGTGCTTTGAAAACATCATGTGATCTGATCAGGCCTGATCGTAGACCATTAAGAATTAACACACCTCTGTCATTACTTTGTGCATGTTTTAGTACTACAAAACTCACTACAAAAGTTTCTCTTCATGTTCATAAAGGAGTACAACTTGATTTAACTCAACTTTAAGCTGCATTTCCCATACCTTCAGCTACTTCTTCTAATTGGGGATATAACTTTAAAAAAAAAAAGAATATATAAATAAATAAATAAATAGATTTCAGTTGTGATTTTCTACTCACTGTTTCATTTTGAAGTGAGTGTTTAATTTTCTACGAGTAATTACAATAATTAAAGTACACTTGTTATGATGATTATTCTTTCATGATTATTAAAAAACTTCATGGAGAAGTTGTGAAACGTGTGTAAATCCCCATGTGCTGCCGGCTTTTCCTGCGTGTCTGTCTGTGTTCTTGACCACGTGTCCAGTCCCACACGAGTCCACTCATCTTTCAGGTGTTCTGTCGTCTGTACCGTAGCAGGCTTCGTTAACATGCCATCTCATTAGCCATGCTTTATTGAGCTCCTCTTCTTTACGAGAGGACCTCTTGTAGGGAAGCGGCGGTGAAACCACTTCCTCGTCTGCTGCCTGGGCTCAGACTAAACCCTCATTAAAATACTAACCTGCACCGCCACTAACCCGCCGAGCCCCGACCCGCCAGACGAGTGACCAGGGTTCAGCTCAGCAGTTAAGTCATCACAGTTAAAAGTCCAATGGCAAGTTGTTAAGTAAGTCAGTTTGCACAGCACCTGCCCCGTTTGGTCTGGTTTTAAGATTTTATGCAGAAACACAGTCTGGTTCTTATTTCCTTCCTTATTACATTTTGCACTGTGCTCTGTTAATATAATTTTCTTTGTCTTCTCAGCAGGCTAAAATGATCCCAGGACAAACGAAATGTAAGTGATATAATGTTTCATTCACACATTTAATCAACAAACATTTTGGTTGTCAGGTTTTCAACAGTTTCTGCAGTTTCATAATAGCAGAAGGTAGTGTGTTGTTCACCTTTTCTGACTGAGCGATGGCATCTGTTTGTGCTGCTTTAAAAAAAAAGTTCATGATTTACGTTTGATTTCGTGACTCAAAGCAGCAGCTTGTTGATTTGTTTTTAGCATGTTTGCACAGGCCTGGAACTGGCCCATGTTTATTACTCTGATCAGCTGTGGAAGCACTCAGTGGTGTTTTAGTTTCACTTGAAACAAAATCCAGAAAATTGTTAGTGAGATATTGTTGAAAAATAAGAGTATGGATCAGAAATACACTTATTGTATGTTGTATTTTTGTTAAATGGATGCAATAAGATGAAAATACCACAGAAGATTAAATGATGTAACAAGACTTGTTTTGACAGTGAAAGAGTCCTTAAAGTGTCAACACTATGACATTGTTTTTTGTAAAATTTAATAAATTTGTGTTTTTGTTAATTTATTGTATGTTGCGTGACAAATAAATTTTTTGGATCTTGGCCTGGAAATGTTTGTAAAACACAGCTTTGGTGTAATTGAAACGAAACATAATAGAACTGAAGCCCCTCCCCTTCCTGTTGTGTCCCATGAGACCTCATTTCAGTAAAAAATTGCAGTGTAGCACGACAAATAATTTTTACATTCGTTTTATTTATGCATCACTTATACATATGATGTTTTGTTATTTTAAAAGACAATTTTACAAGTCAATAAAGTCTCTGTTTTTGTAAAGCTGTTGAAGTATCAGCCAAAAAAAATCATAAATATAAAGACTTACACACCTGAAAGAGGTGACGCCATCATAAACGTCTCTGTCCGTGATCGGTTCAGGGTCTGAAGAGTTTACTACTTTTTCATCTCGCTCTCAGAGATTGAAGTCAAATATACTATAATAGTTTAACAGACTGCTTCTCGTTAAATGCGTAACACAAAACTTTACTATTTTTACCACAATCTGTGACTTTTTTGGCTCATAAAATTATCTTTTAAATTGACAGTTATCATATGTGTAAATGGTGACACAATTCAGACAGGATTAAAATATTATGTCTCTTTCCACTGACCACAGTTTTTGTTTTTTATGAGGTTAAATCACGCGGGGTACATAATATGTATCACCTTAACCCATAAAGACCCAAATGTCCACTGTCAACCAAAAGCATTTACTGATCTACACTGTTGATCCACTAATCCTATCAATATATGTCAATAATTGGTGTAAAATACAGTTTGTTGTCTTTTCCTGCTCATCAGATATGACCCATTTGAACGTTCAGAGGCTCCGTAGTTACCGTGGAAACACCGTCATCTTCTGCAACATTGATTCACCAGTAAAACCCATGGAGTTGAATCAATGACAGTGGATGGACACACTGGGTTTATGTTCAGTTCATGACATATTTTACTGAAAAAGTCACTGTTTCTTCAGTTTTTTTCTGTTTTGATACAATAACCTTTGACTCTACTCTGAGCTTGTATGAACATTTACATGATAGTCAATTAAACATAGGAAAATGCATGATTTCCACTGGGAAAAAAATGCTAAATTCAGAGGATAATATTATAATAAATGATCAGTCACTTAGGAAAGATTAAATATAGAGAAAAATTAATTTAGTCACTGTCACAAAAGTCACACCAGGTCCTTATGGGTTAAGGTTTTTCACCTGCGCTGTGAGAGAAAGTGGTTTAAGCTGCTTTTTCCCATGTAGCTTTGCTGTGGTTCGTCATGACCCAGTGTCAAGTAACTGTTTTTTGTTGTTTGTTTTTTTTTGCATGAATTGACAATCAATGCAATGTGTCTTAATTTGTTGTTCAAAGTCTTTTCCCTTTTCTCCACAGGCAGAGCGATGGATTGTCACGGCCAAAGAAGCCTGCCCCCGTCAGGATTAATTTCATCCTCTGATGTTCATTGTCAACCAGTGGAAATAAAAGATCCGCTGCCAATCAGCCAATCACGATGCTGGACACCAAATGACCCTCGGGTACCTACTGATGTATAGCTGTGATTCAGTGTTTGTCTTGTCACTGTGGTTTTACTTGTGTTTTGATCTGATCATGCTTAGCTAAACTAAGAATCTGAAACCTACTGATATGTACTGTAGCATGCGCGTGCTCTGCGATTCGAGATGCGAGAGGGTCGAGTAAGTGAGAGGGAGATCGCGGCAAGACAGGAAAGTGTGTTTAGGAATTTTCAGCAAGTGTGGGAAAGTTTCAGCATGTAATCACGTTGGAGAGAAAAAAAGTGCAGGAAAAAACAGAAAAGTCAAAAGTTAAAAAGACAAGAAGCGAGTTGCAACGTTTTAAGTTTTGGCACTGTGTGCTTCATATTTATTGCTTTGATTTGAGTTTTGACATTTATTCAGTCGGTTTGAGTGTGTACGTGCGTGTGGTCAGGCCCTGCTGAGACGATAAGCTTTAATGGGACTTTTCCTGTTGCTTTAACCGGATGAGTCGATGCAGACTGGAAAGCTGAGGTCCCGATTTCAGTCCAGGTGTCTGGAACCTGGACCAGATCAGGGCCACGGGTGCTGCTTCTGCAGTGTATCCACAGTCAAAGATAGAAAATAAAACCATGTACTTTAACAGGGTCTGCAGCAGAAATGGAGAACCAAAGTCAGGGGACGAGGTTTTTACCAATGAAAAGTAAACATTTAAAGGATCAGTTCAGATGCTTCAATCTGTCGCTGTTTCTGACAAATCAAAGAGTCTCGTGAAGAGTTTAAGGAAAAAGCAAATGTCCCTCAGGTTTTGCTGTTTCTGGTGAAATATTACTTGCTTTTTACAACGACATAACAGGGTCAGTTTAGGTCAAATAAAATATGTTTGAATGAAGACAATAATATTACGTTTTAGATGTAGTACCTGTATTTAGAATAAACAGTGCTTCATTTTTTAAATTTTTTTTTTCTCAATTTCCAACTTGAGTCTTTCAGACATTTTTCTTGAAAGTTTCAGTTTTTTCCCTCACCACTTTATTCTCAGAACAATCAGCTTTTTTCTCACAAATTCACATCTTTTATTTCTGACAAATATTTTTTTTCCGACATATTTCGGCGTTTATAATCCTCCTGAGTTCCTGCATCCTGAGGTTTTTTCCAAGGAAATGTATGTGGTTACAATTCCAGTGAATATTCAGATGTGCTTTTCTTGTTAAGTTGTGGGCCTTTTCTCAAAATTGAAAGACTTTTTTTGAGAGAATATAATTTCTTTTCTTGTAAACTTAGATTTTTATCCTTGAAATTTTTAAGAACTGTATGATTTTGTTTTCCCAAAATATTCAAATATGTTTCTTACAAATTACAAGTCTTTTTTTGACATGTGTCTTAAATATCTAACTTTTTTTTCATAAATTTACCATAAGAAACCATAAGCATGTAGGAAAAACATTTTTGGATGTTTATGGCTTTGTAATTAATACAAGAGAATATTCAAATATTTTGGGGTTTTTTTTTGTGAATTTGTGTGTATTTTTTTCTCTTGAATGTTCCTCCTGTAGTGTACCTACATGTTGAGTTTTTCCACAAAATATTACCCTGTTATTTTACCTAAAGTGACCCTTATACACAACTGTACTTTTACCTGTTGAAGCCTCAAAATGTACAAGATTCAAATTCAGGAACTTGCACAAATAAATAACAGTACATATGAATACATTTTTTACCTGCTGGTAACACATAACATTTAGACCATTATCTTTAATGAAATGCCAAAAGAGCTTCATAATGAGGATTTAGAGGTTGGCGCTTCATTTATCAGAATCTATATTGTCTGTCTGAGATAAAGGGTAACGAGACTGATAACTAAATGCCTTTATTACCCTGAATAATCCATAAAGCACAAACATGTTTCTACACAAACTATGTTTTATGAAATTACCTTTTGTGGAAGCATCTAAACTGATCGTTTAAATACGTCACTGATTTCACATTGAATTCAATCTGGTATTGAAGCAGAATATCTTACATTACAAATACTGTTACAGCCAGGATCTTAGCTGTAGCCCATCTGAAACACTTAGGAATAAATGAAGAAGTTAGAATTACTAAATTTGATCCAAATGTTCTTCTTTGACTTGTTTTTTATTTCAGTTTTTGCTACAGTTGCTCAGATTTTAGGAAAAGTTTTATGTTCAACTAAGCTTTGAAAGTGAAATATTGTCTATACAGAAAATGAATAAGATCTAACTTGAGAACCTGAGGCATTAAGCAACTCCTACTTTGATTTCTATCTTTCTGTAAAATATAGAGGATTGTGGGTATTGAAGTTCATACTGATAAACCAAACCACATTTGTCCACATTATTCAGAGTAACTTGTGTGCAATTTGAACACAACCCAAAGTGACTTTCTGGGCTTTTGTCTGGTCAGGTTGCACATTTTGAAGCTGTGTGGTTTTTGTTTTTTTTTTTTTTTATCAGCAAAAGGTTTTTTTTTTTATTAATTTTTCAGAGTTTGGGTTTGCTGTCATAAGAAACCCTACTCTCACCGTTGTGTACATTTCTGGATCAGCTTTTTTCACAGTTCGACCGAGTGCTTTCGGCCGCGGTTATCGCATTTTCAGGCTCCTTCATTACTGAGTTGCTGCATGAGCAGTTAAATAAATGAATGAGCTCAGTTTCCGAGTGTATGTGTGAAAGAGCGAGTGTGAAAAATGAAGACTGACAGGACTGACATGTCCCAACATGAAACTGTAAACACCTTCAGCTCTGAACCTGCTGGAGCTGATGGTGAGTGAAAAGTGTGGATCTGTGTTTTATCTGCAATAAATATTATTTAACATCAAACTCTTGAGTTCCTTCTCCCTCTGTGACTGTTGGTGTGGATTCCCATGACACATAAGGCCAGACAGCAACTTAATACAAGTATGAAATGTTTAATTCAATAAGCTTTACATAACCTTCCTTCCATAACCTCAACATTTCATTCCACCCTCACAGTTCTTAAAGCTGGCTCGCGCTACAATGGGGCAAAGAAAAACCTCTAATCTAATGTAGTAAGGCTGGAAAAAACATGCTTATACGCCTGGAAAGTGACCTATTTGTAAAATTCCTACACTTGGCTGGAAGACGTTTTTTCTAATTCCCCTGATATTTCTGCTATTCTAGCTCTTAACCCTGAAGAAAAAGAGACTGGAAGAAAAAGAAATCCAAGAAGCAGTGGCAGAAAAAAGTAGTTTAATGTAAACAGTTTAGCGTTCGTGCATCATAGACTTTGTCAAATTTAGGGCTGGTTTGTGATTTTTTTTTTTTTTCAAGGCAGAAATCGTCTTTGTTACTGGTGCACCTTTTCTTTTTGCCATTCATAATATTCAGCTGGTTGTAATCTGTAACTTCATAAAACGTTACTACATATTACACACAGAACCTTTAAACAAAAGCACAAAAACTAAACTTAATGAACAGTGCGTCATAAATTACACATAAAAATCTGCTTTTTTCTGCTGATTTTAATGGTTGATGTTGTACAGTCGTGGAAAAAATTATTAGACCACCATTGTTTTCTACAAGTTCTGGTTCATTTTACTGCCTGGTCCAACTAAAGGTACATGTGTTTGGACAAATATAATGATACCAACAAAAATAGCTCAGTTGAATTTCAGAGCTGATATCTGTCCATTTTCCATGTTTTCTTGATAATAACCCAAATCACTTCAGTTCTTACATCAGTATCTATGTCATTGTACTGACAAAAACAGTGCTTTGATTCATTCCATGTTTTCTTTTCTGTCTGTTTTAGTCACATGAGCCACACAGGAGTTAGGACTGGATTGAAGAACCATTGTTTTTGATGACTTGATGGTCTAATAATTTTTTCTGCAACTGTATATGAATGGTTTTACACAACAGGAGACCTGTAGAAAATCATTTGATGTCATGCTGTAATCTCTCAGTTTCTATAAGTTAATACTTTAATAAAATTACCTGGAAAAAAAACAAAGAATAAAGCCAGTCAATTCTTCACAATATCAGTAAAAAAAACAAAAACTTTTCTGACAAACAAAATTAAAAACCAGTTGACTGTTCACAATATAAATAACTGACACTGAGCTGAAATCTAAAACCCAACTGATGAAAATGTCAAAACTATGTTAACTTTTCCTCCAAAATAATCCCAGTAGTCAGAGACAGTTTTATTTATGGTGTTGTGTTTTTAACCCTGTTTTTAAAATTGAATCACTCCACCGTGGATGTGAAATAAAAACCCCATCAAATGTCCTCTTACATGCGGGACTTTTTAACTTTCTGCTTGATTTAGTGTCCTCATTAGTATGGATGAGCAGTTTTCACTTTTCCCATGAGCCCTCCTCAAAGGTCGTGACTTTGTGTGCGTTGTATATATGTGTGTGTTGTGACAGAGACGGCGGCAGAGTGTATGACGAGGGGGGGGTTGGGGTGTAAACTATAGACTGAATGAAGCTCATTGAGGTTGTTTGGTGACCTCACTAACTGCTATAAATAACCCCTCCCCCACACCCCCCACCACCACCACACAGCAGCCGGTGCAGTTATGACCCTGTGTAGTCGGAATCTGTACAACCAGAGGTCAAACTGAGTTTAACCTTCTCATGTGAAGCTCTGAAGACTACAAGGAGAAAGACAAACTGCCTACATCTATACAGTTATAGCCACTGTGGAGAGGTGGGAACGTCTCAGTTCGCAGATTCATGCTAATTGAATCGTGGCCTGTTAATATTCACACATCTACCTTTAAATGCACTGCAGGATTCGTGCTTTTATTTTATGTTTAGAGCTGCTTTATCCCAAACTTGGTGATGCTGCAACTATATAGTTAAATGCATAAGATTCATTTGATGCATACATTTATTTTCCTAATTAAGACATAAGAAGAATGTGTTCTGAGGGAGTTTTTAAATGGTAACCTCTTTAAAACCATGTGAAATGTAGAGGAGAAACTGTGAATGGATGTAATTACAGTCACGGAAAAAATTATCAGACCACCCCTTGTTTTCTTCAATTTCTTATTCATTTTAACGCCTGGTCCAACTAAAGGTGCATTCGTTTGGACAAATATAATGATACCAACAAAAATAGCTCATAGTAGTTGAATTTCAGAGCTGATATCTATCCATTTTCC
>JAPQRP010049873.1:0-11840 GCA_037367295.1 Apogon hyalosoma
GAAAGAAAGAAAGAAAGAAAGAAAGAAAGAAAGAAAGAAAGAAAGAAAGAAAGAAAGAAAGAAAGAAAGAAAAGGAAATCACTTTGCGTTATCCTTGACATTCCCATCAGAGTGCAGCTAAGAAAAGAGCCAGCACTCACAGAGGGTCAGAAAAGGCAGGTGTCAGTTTCTGTGTTTCGGAGTCACTGCTGGTGTCTCCATGCATATGTTACTCTCAGATAACAGCTGAAATGCCTCCGTCTGTAATTGTAGTCTGGTGGCCTGCAGAGGAGACCGAAATGTCAGCAAAGCTCCACGGCAAATTGCCAGAGCAGCTTTTTCCAAACTGTGAGTGTAAAGCCAGCACTAGAATGGTTTGTGTGTGTGTGTGGTTTCAGAGAGAGCATCTGCATTTATTTTGTTGTGCAGGAACATAATGTTCCATGTGCTTATTTTAATCTGTCAATATGAGATAATTGTCTAACGGGGAACTAAATTACATTTTATATTTCAGTCACAGATGGATTTCAGTGCAGTTAAAGCCTAAATGAATGCCGCATTTCAAAACTTGTGTCGTTGGTGCCCTCTTGTGGTGTTTTTATTTTTTAAACAACATCATGGCTTGCACAAATTCACTTAATTTTTCACCCATTTTGCCTTAGATTGTCTCATTATTTTATCCAATACTTTTACAACAAACCTCAGCAATTATATGTATCAGACATACTTTTTACCAGCCTTTTTTGCCATTAGTTTACAGTAATTACTCTCATTTTTCAGTGTTTGTTTTTGTTGACGTCTGGCTAGACAACCAGTCAGTCCATACATTACTTGTTACGGAGAACTCCTTCACACTGTACAAGTCTGACCTGATTTAACATTTTACAGCCTTAAAAACACAAATGCTATTTTTTCAGCCTGAAAGTTGGTGACTACCGACCTAACTGATCCAACATGTACATAAATGTACATATTAAAGACAGCATTCCTCAGCACAGATGCTAGAAGTCATTTATTTAATTTACATAATAAATGATTAAATAGTAACCCATCTGATGAAACGACAGGTGGGATAAGCTCCAGAGGATTAAGCAGTTATGGATAATCAATGAATGAATTATTAAATAGTACAACATAGGCAAAATAGGGCACGATATTGTATGTTAGCTGATTGATTTTTTTTTTATAGGATCAGCTGGTTTTATTTGTTTGTTTTTGGTTTTTTTTTTACTGAAGTCACACATTTGTGAAAAAATAAAGTCTGGGAACTTCTGAAAAACCATGAACATTTATTTATTCTACTGCATGGCAAACATATTCTGTGCTTCTTGTGAGACTGTGTCAGTTATCATTTATTGTGTCTTTAGTAGGAAAATATGTGCACTTTAGCATTTGAGTCAATGTCAAATGTTGAAAAAAGTGATGACAGTTGTTGTTTGGTGTTTGGTCATGCCTGATGTTAAGCCTAGATTATCCAGTAATGTGAGGAGGTTACAGATAGAAACTCCACTGGAACAGCTCACATACTGATCCAGGTGCCTCTGATAATCTTAAAACATGTTTTAGAAAACGTGTTGCTAGTTTCGACATACAAAAGACAAATGTAGCAGATGGTAGCCCATTAAACAGGCTGCAATATGGGGGTGTTGGACAGTCAAAATGACGACAGACTTATTTGCATGTGGTAAGAAGTGTCTCCAAAGACACATTATAAAAGCAGTTGTGCAAGTCAGTGGTATGTATTGAAAGCACCTACTACATCCTGCTGAACGGCTGAAGATACATGAAAATATTTTTTAAGTGAAGCTCAGCTCAGAGCAAGAAGAAAACTGAAATAACTGCCTCTTCTAAGACATTTTGTTGTAGCATTGGCAGGGAGTTATTTCTACTGCTGCTTTAATAATATTATCTCCTGAATGAGTAAAGGGAGGAAGCAATGAGTGTCAATTTAGACCCTGGTTGTTTCTCAAAACCAAGTTCGCAGAATATGGTCTTGAAAACTTGGCAAGTACAGTCTTGGAAAGAACAGCCCCAGAGAACGAACTTCCTAAGAAGGCAAGTCTCTCTGTAATTGGAAAGTTTTGGTACTTGTGAACATTCCTTGCTGTCTCTGCTGTATTTTTGTCATCTGCTCCCAAACGTATTTCCCTCAAATCCTCACAATATGTCATTGGATTTGATTTCAGTACATTTGTACAACTATTTATGTCATTTATATTTTTTTTTATACATTTGTCTATTTTTTCCAAAACTGGAACAAATTTCATTGGATCCCATTTGATAATAAAGATGTATTTCTCACTACTCTGCCTCTGGCATGTGTTACATGATTGTGTTACATCATCTCATTATCTCATCATCTAGATAATTAAACATTTGTGAAATAAGTTATCACAGAAGCCACCGTTGCATTCTAGAGTAGCACAAAGTGCATCTTGGGATATTTGCCAGCCAGGTCTACATGAGTCATCAACCAGTGCATCCTTGGTTTAAGTTAGCAGACAAGAACAACATCCATGCATTCTTGGTTGGTGCGAACTTTCAGTTGGAACAGTATTTGGGCCCCGAATGATGACGTTTCATGAAATTGTAAGAACAGAAGAGCAGACAAGAACACGGCTTGAGAAACAGCCCCTGTGTATTTTATGATATAAGGAGTTGAAGAAAATAGTGCCAATTTTGACAACATAACACAAAACTTTTCAAACCAAAACCAAATGGGAGTGGGATAAATATCTGACACAGACGCAGGTTTGGCTGTTGAGGGACTTGGAGTTCCTTAATAAACACACCATCTGAATTCCTTATTTAGGCTAATGAAGGCAAACCCGTCATTAACAGACATAAGACTTTTTTGTAATGGGCTCTGTGCACAGCCCCACTTCTTCCTGAACTTAAAGCAGCTCCTTTATTTCCTGTCTTTCATTATTGGACACACTGATTAATCCAAGTGTGTCTGACCACAGTAGTCACAACAAGAAGGAGCAGGTACAACTGGATTAATCAGTGTGTCAAATAATGAAAGACAGGAAATAAAGGAGCTGCCTTAAGTTCAGGAAGAAGTGGGGCTGTGCATAGAGCCTATTACTGTTCCCTTTACAGCTTCATCCATCAGTGTGCATCAGTGCAACAAAAGCAGAGCAGAGATGACACCGTCAGCAACACAGATACATGTCAGAGATGGTTGAAAACACCTTGACCACTGGATCTGAATCAGGAACAAAAGAAAATTGTGCTGGTTGTTATTCTCCCACTTTTAATCCTCCAAAAAATGCAACTGAGAACAGAATTCTGATCCTTATTAAAAAGCATAAACTTGACTGCTGTAATCCAGAAGCCAGCTACTGACTACAAATGGACATTTGAGTGATTTAGAGATTGATCAAAAAAAAAAAAAAAACGGAAAAAAAACCTGGGATCTTGCCACATAAGAGGTGCATGTCAAACATTGGGGAAGAGCACATCTCTTGGGAAAAAATATGGAAAACCTCTGCTGATAGTCAAAATGACATCATATTAATTATGCTTTGCTTAGCTGACTTCTTCCACTACAGTTTAAATATCCAGACTGTATTCGAAAATGTCACAGGAAATGAAAAATAGTCTGATGTTTAATCTCTTTTTCTCCAAGGTCGAGTGAAAATCACATGACAGCTTCCATGACTCATTCTGACTATATTATGATTTCAATAGAAAAATCATCGTAGACTTAGGGTTTTGCAGTTGCAGCACCACACTTTACTGGTGTGAACACATGCTTACAAGCAGCACACAGCAGCAACACAAGGACACACTGTAGAGCCAGGCAGTTTATACCAGGTGTTAGTGCGGTGCAGTTCTGCCTGAGACAGAAAACCATGGATAGGTGCAGCACAGACATGGACATCCCTCACATCTCATTCCAGTAGAGTTATATGATTGTGTATTTCCTATTTCAAAGCTTTTATGTTGCTGCCATTTGCTTTCCCCCCTCAGTTTATTGCTAGCTTGACCATCACTTTCACTTGGCAAGTGAGGTTTTCAAGGTCAAGAGCTTCATCAGAGGTTCAGCAGCACTTATAGAATAGCCATAGAAAAATGTTATCACACTATAAACGTACAATAGATCAATATGTTTTGGCTATATTTATAGTGAAATATAGTTCTTCTACACAACAAGTGCTGCTGGAGTTCTCAACCTGTAGCTGCTTTTTCTTTTTCTCCATGCACCTTGAAAGTAAGTAAAGTTGCCTTCTATTTAGATTCACTTGAGGTGTATTTTCAACCATGTATTTTCATACTGTGGCATTCTTAATTGTACAGAGTCTTACTTCTTTTGAATTGCATCCATGTGACTTTTAAGATTTCCCTCCAGAGTATATGCACAAGTGATGCTGTCAGACACTCTGACACCCAGCCTCACTTAAAACCAATCAATATACCAGGGTGCTCACCTGGTAGACTGGTTATCACAGTGGTCTGGGTTTGATTCTCAGCCCAGGCTCTATACTGCATATCATTCCCGTCCCTTTCTGTTTTCATATTATGTGTCTACTCTGTCTCTAATAAAGGAAAAAGCCCTACATGTACATTGCCCACACGTGAAAACCCCCGGCCTTCAGTCCACACCAAAGTTTTTGTACATACAGACAGACAGACAGACAATGAACTGATGATGATACCCTGCGGTGAGGGCTGAGGGAACCCCCCTCCCAAAGAAAAACCCATCAATATATTTGCGATGCCGTAACCTCCAACAGTGACTCACCAGCTACTCAAACTATCTGAAGAACAAACTGATGAAAAATGATTTCCTCTTGTTTGCAAAAGAAGCTTGAATTCACACAAAACATAAGCTGTTGATTGATCAAGTGGAGATTAAACTCTGAGTGGCACAGATGCAGCTTCTCATCGTCCAGGCCTCCATCTCTCTCTCTCTCTCTCTCTCTCTCTCTCTCTCTCTCTCTCTCTCTCTCTTACTCTCTTGGTCTTGATTGTTGGTGCCACTGCTTCTCCTCAAGCAGTTCAGTTTTTTGATGAATGTCTCTGTCTCTTTCCACAAAGAACCCGTTATCATCACAAAGAGCAAATAAGACAAACTGAGTGTGAAGAAGCGTTATTTCATCTCTCAGTGTTAGGAGTAATGATAGGGGAAAATTAGGGAACATGTAGCTCTCACTCTGTCTTCATTTCTCCGTCTGCTCTCTTGACAAGAGCTGCTTTTTGACCTTAAAAACACACTGCACTGCAGCAACCTGTTTCACCGTCGCTCTGCCTTTTTTGCTTTATGTGTGTGCACCCATCCTTCACAGCCCTCTGCTATTACCACTAACTACTCCAGGCCACAGTAGTTCAAGTATTGATTTTCCTCCTTGTTCCTTCTGTCTTGCTGTCCCCTCCAAACCACTCCCCTGAGGGTTTGGGCGTGGGTGCTCCTGCATAACTATCTTTGTGTGTGAACCAATTTCAGTATAAGAGTGTTTGGACGTCACGGTTAGACACCGAAGTGCATTTTGTTACACTTACTTGGCACTTAACTTTGTGCAACTTTGTTCAAGTTTATTCTGAATCGAAATAAGGCAGGCTGATGGGATTGGGTCTGTGTGTGAATTAGTCCCTGTAGGATTCCACTGAAGGAGGGATGTTGTGGCCTGAAATACATTCATGGCACATTTTCTTAGGTGGGATGTTTTTGTGATGAAATTGTTGGATAACATGAACAGTGCAATAAGTTGTGATGGTTTGTTTTTGCTAGAGATGATGTTGCTCCAGTGATGTGCAATAGTGGGTCCATGTTTCACTGGACATTATACCTATCGCATTTCGGATCAGTCTGATCTAAAATAGCAGGGAAAATGAGAGCACGTAGTAGTCTAAGTGTTCTATGGAATCCAGTCAAAAAGTCTAACAAAATATGTTTCATTTGTACATGGATTAACATATGCCCTGAGGGTTTTTATCCCACAAAGATGCAAAATCCATATGGAGTTCAAAGCCACAGCCAAAACAATAAGCATAACATATAAAATACTGAAGTTCATAGGACATTGATATGCCATGTTTCCTCAAATAAATCGTAAGACTCAGTTACAAACAGGTCTTTGATTTTAGCTGTAGTTGAGGTTGCAATAAAATATAAAATAAATAAAATAAAATAACATCATTACTGTTGGACACGGTGGTGCAGTGGATAGCACTGTCACCTCACAGCAAGCAAGAAGGTTCTGGGTTCAATTCCAACCAGGGACCTTTCTGTGTGGAGTTTGCGTGGGTTCTCTCCAGGTCCTCAGGTTTTCTCCCACCATCCAGTGACATGCATTAATAAGTTAATGCGATGAAGTGGCGACTTGTCCAGGGTGAACCTTGCCTTTACACAAAGGTAGTTGGGACAAGCTGCAGCACCACACGTGACCCTAGTGAGGATAAAGTGGATTCAGAAGATGAATGAAGGAAAGGAAATAATTTTCCTATATTTTATTTACTGATCATATACATGTTTAAACCTCCAAGTAAATTCCAAGGTTATATCAGAACTGGGAAAACTGAAGCAAAAGTGACATTTGAATGTCTGAATGTAAATACAAGCATCTACAACCACTGTTATTTGTCAAACTACATGGATTTTATTGATGAATCAATTCTTCAGAACCAAATTCTGCATTTTACCTAAATTATGTAAGAGTATTGATAGGATTAGTGGTTCAACAATATAAAACATTTTAGATTAGTAGTTGCTTTTCATTGCCAGCAGCTAATTAGGTCTTTGAGGGTTAAAAACAATGTTCACTTCTAGTTTAATTCAGTATATTCAACAACATTATCTTTCTGACCTCAGCCACTGCAGGTGTGTGTGTGTGTGTGTGTGTGTGTGTGTGTGTGTGCGTGTGCGTGTGTGTGTGTGTGTGTGAGTGCGTGCATGTCTTACTTTTCAGCAAAAATGTAATTTGTAGAAACCATAATATTAGATCTATTAAACAATGAATAGCCATTATGGAACCACTAGAGGACTTTTATTTTGTAACTGTTACTGTTGCATTTTTAGAAAGCTTCACACAACATTAGTGGGTCGCAAGGAGGTTTCAAGCCAAACAGGACCATTGCTACTTATGAAACAGAGGACATTACTAATAAAAGTCTGCGCTGATAGAATCCTTCAAATAAATGCTAGGTACCTCCTGATGGTGAGGTGGATAAAGGCCTGGACAATATTTGAATATATATGGTTCTACAACAATATGCCTCAAAATTCTATACAGAGAACTGCGATGATTGGTGAAAGTGGCAGCAACCTATGAAAAACAATATTTGCATTGATAATATGATGCTACATGCAACTACAGGTAAGCGTAATGGAAACAGATGGAGTGACTAAGTAATAAAGTACAGAAATCACACAACTTCAATGTCACTTAAGCTAAAGGAGAGAGGAGAGGAAAATGGCCATGGATGGAATTGTCAGCCAAGCAGACAAAACTTGGTGTCCCCTTGAGGGCGGTAAAGCATCTGAAAGTCTCATCAGCTACAAGTAGAAGAAGAAGACGAAGAAATGGCTGAGTGTTGCCAACTTTGCAACTCTGGCGCTATTGTTAGTGAGTTTTCAGACCTCTCTAGCGACTTTTTAAAAAGCAGTCAGTGACAAATCTAGTTACTTTTTCTTTTATTATTGAAGACTTTTAGAGACTCTGACATGAAAGTATGTAAGCTATCATTCTTACTCTTCTTAACATGCAGTGGGTGCTGTCGTGGGCCCCTCCTCTGTCCCAAAACACCCACAGATGACCCAGTCCTCGTGCAGCAGTCCCACCAGCTGCACTCAGATCAGATGCTCACCCCTCCCAGCTGCCACTGACTGATCAGGGCAGAAATGAATACAGTTACATTTGATTGAGGTTTGAACTATGAAACATCCTAATAGTTTTTTTTTTTTTAATGAATTCTAATTAAGTTGGAATGCCTAATGTTGTTCTGCTGGTATGATGGTTTTCCCAATTAAGGCATCAATTTCAATGGTTTTTCGATGGCTTATCACGTAATGTACCAAATAACTACATTTTCTTTAAAAAAACAAAAGTCCTACACCCGGATTTTGTACTAACTGTTGCAATATGTAATAAGTTATTACAAAATGAGGCAAAGTTTATCAAAAAATGCGTGCAAGAATTTAATTAAAAATGTGGCATGTTATTACAAGATGCAGCATTATTACATAATGAGGTGAAAAATTATTACATTGTTACATATTGCACCATCATTACATAATGTGGCGCTACAGGGTTGTTGGTTGGATGATGCAGTATTGTAACTGTTATACTTTGAGCTCTAAGACTATTTTCTGAATTTTTGCACAATCATTCCTTTCAGTGAGGAGCTGCTGAAAAAAATCATGCTTACAATCACATCTGTAAAATCATAACTCAGGGTTTAGCCTCCACATCGACAGCAAAGGATTTTAACTGTGACCCATGTGAGAATTTAAATCAAGTAAAATCAAATTTTATTTATATAGTGCCAAATCATAACAGAAGTTATCTCATGACACTTTACATATAGAGCCAGTCAAAACCAGACTGTGAAGCTAGTTTACAGAAACCCAACAAAATCCTCCAGGAGCAAACACTATTACACAATGTAGGGAACATGGCAAATTTTTAATTGTTTGATTTCCTCTGTAATGGATAATAATCCAAACATAATCAACCATTGGCTGCTTGCTAGTATTATCACATATTATGCAATAGCATCTAATGAACCGATCACAACCTTGTAACACAGCAGCCAATCACAGTAGAGCAGAAGTCCATTGGGAAATAGCGTCTCTGTGTCCCTGTGGTCAATCCAATCCACCACCAACTGACATGAATCCATCCAATCACACATAAATGTCTGCACTTTGCTTTGTGATCTGTCAGTGCAAAAACAACAAAACTGATGTGGGTTTTGATTTGTTCTCACAGACTTCCAAACATCACCAACAGCTGCTACTTCAACTCCTGCCTCCAGAGTCTGATGAGACAAGAAGACATCATGTCTCCTCTGAAGGATCAGGACTTTGAATGGAGGTCGACTCCAGAGGCCGGACTGCTGAAGTACAACATGTCACACATGTCATCGTCAGGTGTGTCTGCACATGAAAAAGACAAATCAGGGTATCTTCAATTCATTTTGATAAATATTTAGACGTAAAAGCCAACCAACAATCAATAAGAAAGATGCATCAAGTAAAACTGAAAATGGCGTTTTTTCAGTATGGTGAAAGTGCATTAAAAAAAAAAACATTAGTGCATAGTGTGAATAGGTTTATGACCAGGGTTTAAACATCAGGCAGAGATGAGTTTATAGTACAGTGTAAATTAAATCTATTGAATGCATTTATTCATCGTATTTTAATTTGTGAATTTGTAATAAAGACAGTTGAAACTGATCTAATAAGGTCTTAAAAAGAATTAAATTTTGGTGTTCGATGCCTGTGGGCATCCAGAAACAAATGAACATCCCCTCTCTTTGTGCAGTTGTCTCATGGCCATCAGAGACAGCCACACCGCTGGATCACACCAGAGGTTCAAGCTGGCGTTGAAGCGTGAGGTGGCGATGAAGGCACCAGAGTTTGGTGATGCTGAACAGAAAGTAAGTCAAGTTTTTCCTGTTTGGTTGTTTCACCTTGTCCTTCTCACTATGAACTGTGGTGTGTGCTTCTGTGTTTTCAGAACGCTCACGAGCTTCTGATCATATTGATGGAACAAATCAGAAACCTGGTACCTTCCACCGAACCGTGTGCATCCGACCTGGGTGTTGGTTACATCTGCTCAGTGCGGCAGAACCTGGTGTTCTCCATGGACAACACCAGGACCTGCAGGAGGTAAAACCACACACACACAACACCACAAATCTTTAAGCTTTTAACATCCACTCCGTTCATGAACACCAAGCCCTAGTCCAGGGTTCAGGTTTGGGAAAACTGCATGTGTAACCCTAACCCCAACCCCGATCTCTTCATTCTTTTTACCTGTAATGTCATTTATTTGTGCAGGTGCAGTTCAGCAACTGTGAGGACTTTACAAACCTGTCTCTGGACCTCATTCCTGGGGTTCTGTGGAAGACCTGATCCAGGATTATGTGAAGGTGAGACTATCGTCTATAGCTGACTTTCCACATCATGCTGGAAGACTGAGGTAGTCACAGACATGAATCAACCTCTGTGTAAAATGGAGAATTCTGTGATGTGATATGTGGGAAACAAATAAAAATCTCATCAAGGTCTGGCAGTTCTTTACAGTTTGATTATTGTTTTCAAAGCAACATCAGGGTGATTGTATTTTAGACAGTCACGTAAAACCTAGGAATATAGATCATGTTTGAGTTCATCACACTTGAACTCCATAATGGAGTCAGTTCTTTCCAACCAACAGTTGTTTAGTGTTGCATAAAACTGGAAACAAGGTCTGAGATCTGTGTTCATTTTGGATTTTTAACTCATGGGGGTTTTATATGTGGGTTAAACTGTAGACTATGGTAATGACACAGATGTTGAAATTCTTTTCAATGGCGTTCAGAAGGTGTGACACAAATACAACCTCCATGTTGTAAAAATCCACTAGTAACAGAGCAATATCCCAGTGTCCTGTCAGCAGTTTGACAGATGTCTCCTTTATTATTTAACTCTAAGGGGACCATGATTATTGGGATGGGCTCAGGGCATAAACATATGAGTCCACAGGTGTTTTGCTGTTTCTAACACCAGTGAATTATGCAGCAAGCCATAGACCTGTGATTTGCATGGTTAATTTTTGAAAAGCATGGCCAAAAAAATGGTGCACGGCTTGCTCAAAGCCATACTAATTATCAATATACTGTTGTCTTACCTTGTCACAGCCTAATTTTGGCTAAATCCATCTATTTTTCGCAAAAATAAAGCACATCATCAATTAAGTAACAAGCAGCAATTCAATTTCCAGTTCTATATCAAGTCTACTAACGTGTTACAGAAAATTTTTCAAGAGGGCAACGATTGTGTGAAGCCAATCGTAAATGTCCATAACGCTTCCACACAAGGGAAAAATAAATGATTTGTGGTTTCAGTCCCATTACAGAAAACAGTTATTTGTTTCAAAACCAAATCAAATTGTTTTGTCACATCACTGGAGGGATAGACTCCATTCAGAATTTTAAAATGAATTTCTTTGGCATTTGGGTTTAAAGGAAACTTTAAATATTGGGTTTGCAAAATTCTAATAGATTTATGTGAATGAAATTGAGAAATAGAGTTTCTATAGGACAAGATGGGATTTGAATTGTGGTTGAGGATTTTCCCAGTTATTTTATTGGGGATTTTTAGTTCTTTAAAGCTGGATCCTCTAATCAGAAGCTGAGGTAAATAAGATGTGACTGGATTTGGATCAATGAGGATTCCTCTGACTAGGCAGAAAATGGAATTCGAAATGACTTTGACAATGGAATCATAAGTGTTGCTGCTGCAAGCAAAATCATATATCTGACAAAAATTTGAATGTGATAGAAAATTTCCACTACTGTCAACCAAATGAATCACAGACCGAATATTTTTTCTCCATTCATTCCATGTTAAACAACAATTTCCTCCTGATTGTGATATACCTATTGTTCCATACTGGTGTGTTGTGTGGGGTGAAATTGTGGTTGTAAAGAAGTTTCCAGTGCAGTAAAACCTGTTGGTGGAAGCTGGACAATTTAAAAGTTTTGAAATGGCAAAGTCACACTTGAGGAAGAGTTTAATACTTCCCAACTTATTAAAAATGACTCTGGGGATATGAAATCAAAAGTTATTATTATTATTATTATTATTATTATTATTATTATTATTATTATTATTAATAATAATAATATTTTTAAATTAATAATATTTTAAT
>JAPQRP010049874.1:0-11838 GCA_037367295.1 Apogon hyalosoma
AATATTAGCCTGTGACGGCAGTCAGTAATTGAATGATCACCCCCCACACACACACACACACACACACACACACACACACTTACAGGTGGCTAAACTGGTTCACCAGCTCCCACCCACACACATTCATAAAACTGACTGAATGACAGACTGACTGACTGGAGGATGGCAGACAAACAACCTGCAAAGAGAAACAACCACAGATTCACCCACAAGGTCTGTGCTTGTGTACACAGACACACTTTAAATAAATGCTGCATTTCGCAGCACTTCATCAAATTTGACTTTTCCATTCAGACATTAGTGTTGAGGAGGTGCTGATGAATTAGCGTTATCTTTTTAAAGTAATGTGCAGATATTTAATTCTAGACTTTTAATGAAAATGCACTGTCTATCATATTGTAAATTACATATTTAACCATTTATTAACTGATAAATCAAAATATCTCTGAAAATAATTGAAGATTTGAGTTTCTCAGTTTCAGATTTCTAGTTAGCTTTGCGGGTTGTTGATGTTAACACTACTATGAACTTTATATTTTAATGCCATTTACTTATGGTATTTGTTTGTGAATAAAGTGGCTGGAAATCAACTTCGACCCAATGGCAATACCTTGCTGTCTAAAACATGTTATTTTAATACACTGGGTTTTACTGATACAGTATGTGGATATTTTATTGCTGTGTCAAACCACAATGGGTGGAGGTGAATAATCATTAAGGCTGTCTCTCGGAAAACCTATTTTATAAGTAGCAAATTAAAGTAGGTAAAAATAAATCTGCAAACTAGAAATGTTAATGCGTTGTTAAGTTTCCAACCACGCATGATGTGGAAAGCAATTTGGTTATAAGGTTTTAGACCCAGTTGAAACTGGAAGTTAAATCTAAAAAAACAGAACATGTAAATCATGGAAAATCATCTGTGTAGCTGAGGCCTGTGAGATAACAGAAGAAGAGCAAAGTTACTGTGTCTTAAACTCTATTGAATCTAGGGGATAAAGCTGCAATGACTGACTGAAATAATTACTGATATTTACTCACATGCAAAGAACCACATCCACAGTATATGGTATGCAACAAACTCATCTATCTATCCATCTGAGATTATTTATTGGCTATTGCTAGTTCTTTTAAGGTCAGTTTCTAGCTTTGTTTCTGCAGATGCTATGCTATTTTGTTGTTGAATGACAATGACAATCAAGTACCTTTGACTTTTTGATTCTTTAAATTACATTTTAATTTAAATGTTTCAAATTTCAGCTTTAATTTGCTCAATGACATTATTTCTAGTAGCACAACTCAATGTCAAATATGTGTTTCCATATCTGTGCTGCTTTTGAATCGCATCAGTTTAATTCATCAAACACATGTACAACACACACCTTCACAGATGCAACCACACAACCTGAACACATACAGAAACAAGACCAAATTCTGTGCTATATAAGAACATGTGCTTTTAGATACATGATACATGCTCTCAACTCCCTGAGATGAACTTGTCACATTTTGGGCTGTCTTGTGACCTGTGTTTAGAGCCCGGTCCACCGACAGGCCCTGTAATCTGTGGTTGAGACACACAGACAGCCACAACCAGCAGCAATGTGCTACTTTAATACACTTGGGAGTGACCACATATTCTGACACACACACAGGAACTATGAATCTAATTCTGGCCACACGAATGTTGCACGAGGTACTGATGCTGAAAAGGGACTGTGACACCCACTTTGAGGAAATGTGGTTAAGTTTGGCTCAGAGACCCCATTTTGTTCTGCACGTTTGCTTTAGAGCTCAACGGATATGGTGTTTAACACTTGTGCTAACTATTAGTTATCAAGAAAACTGATACGTATTTGCAGTACAAATGAAAATCTTGATTTTAAATTTTGGTGTAGCAGCAACCCAAAATATTATTGAGATATCCTTGAATCTGATTGTCACATCAAATAAAGAAATTCTATAGTGTTTCATTTCACACTGAACCGGAGGAATTATAAAGTTATAAATAAACAAATTTTTTTGGGTGTACAAATATATTTAACATTGCATTATCTGACATTATCGCCTTGTTGACTGACATTTTTGTTGTGTTGCATTCGAGGTTGACAAATTTGGACATTTTTTCTCATTGCACACTAAGTTATTTTTGTAATGATGGTGGGAGGGGTAAAAACAAAAACAAACATAAAAATAACATCAGTATTGAATATCTGCTTCAGATGGTGCTGTATAATTAGTTCGTTTTATTGACTATCAGATAAAATCAACATGAAAATATCAGCTCAGAAATCCCACTCCCTTTGTGCAGAATGCGATTAAGGGCTTCCATCAAAAGTTGAGTAACAACTTGGTTTATATGAAAAATAGGTGGTGCGTCAACACCCCGGTGATAAGAAACGAGTAGGTGATTCATGTATCTCATTGTTTGAGTGAGTATGCGTCGTCACCATCAGGTCAAAGGTACAGGGTGTGTCCCACTACTACCTTACAGTGACCAGTCAAACACTGGGAACAGCGATTACCAGGATCCCACGCTGTGCACGTCTGCCTGCACATGATCTATGTCTTGTGTGTGAACGTGTTTTATGTCTTTAATCAAAGTGTCTAATTTACTGCCTGCTGACTTCCTCCAATCATGACTCACTATTGGTCTAATCGGCGTGGGCACCACTCAACATACACAGTCACTGCAGCTTGACAATTACTCACAGCAAAATATTCAACGGCACTTGTGCACGTAACATTTAATGCTTTTAACAAAAATGATGCAAAACATACAGTGTTATATGCTGTACATCTTATGTGTGTTACCTCTGTGTTTACAATACTGGCTATTTACCAAAGACAATGCTTGTTGCCATGGTTACCATTTACCAGTTTTACTAATTAATCCTTTCAGCGGTCACAAACGATAGATGGTGCTAAACAAATGAAGCATTCTCCAGTCTCCTCAGTATATGCGCAGACAGCTAAAGTAGAATTAAACCAATCAATGTTTACTCACACCATAAAACCGTACTTTACAAACTTCTCACTGAGGTCTGTGTTTCATAGAACAACGCACAATCCGCAACAATTCTGATGATTGACAAGAGCTTTTAAAGTAACTTAAATGTTTTTCTCTGGTGATATAATTTACTGTACTTATGTGATATTACTTCATATTAACAATAGAGTAAGTCACTTTACAAATGCTGCCATAGATGCCAATGTGTTGGATGATAGATGGAATATATTCATACCGACGATCCAACATATATGTGACCACTAGGGGGAGTGGTGAGTCACTGTCATTTCCTGTGGTCAAGAAAACTAACACCACAGGGCTTTAACCAACGCATTAGACAGTGATAAGACGGGATGAGAAGTGATAGGAAACAATTGTTATAGTCAAAGAAAGTGACAAAGTGATAAAAGCTAGAAGTACTGTTGTCCCTTTCACCACTGGACACTGCTCTAAATGAAATGGTGGATTGTGTATGATCCTGAAATTGTAGCATTTCTTTTACAAAGGTGAGTTAATGAGGCTTATGAAGGTTCAATATTTGTTGATCCACAGTTCAGACTAAAATATGATGGTTCGGACCTTGTTTGGATGATTCCAAACAGATCTTTAGTGCAGCTATTGAAAACACCAGAAACCTGAGGTGATTGTTGGTTATACTGTCGCTGTTTTCTGACCAAAAATTAAAGCTAAAGTTAACAGAGCAATGATGTACACAATTGGTTGATGCAACAAGTGAAGATTATAAGACACAGCGCTATTTTGAACAACTATGAGTTTTTTGTACGAAGTAGAAAACTTAATGATACTATAACACAGATGTATATAAACAATACGTTTTATACTTTATTCAGTGCGTGACAGTTTGTGTAACATTGATTCCTTGATGCGACTTCCCCCTGTTGTTGAGAGTTTGAAATATCAATAATACATTTAACCCCATTAACAGATCATGTTTGCACCTACAGTATAATTCCTGATATAGGCAACTTTTCAACTTTTGGTCTACAACTACAAAACAGGCCTGGTACTTTGAGGAAGTTGGGCGTGGGTGGAATTCACACCTGTAGCTAGATCAGCGCATTGTAAATGAACGCTTACATTCCATTTGTTTGAAACATTTGTTGATTTAGCCACATCCACATCCTGTCTGCAGTGACACTGACACACACTTTGAGGACACACTGTAAGTAAAGCGAGCTGCTGGATCCTATTGCTACAAAACAGTAAAGGGGGCTGGGAGGTAGGTCAGTTATCAGGTCTGGAATCCAGCTCATGTGTGACAGATAAAAGGGCCAGTGAGGGCAGCCATGTGTGATAAGGGTGACTATACTTCCTCTGATAAGAAGTGACTGGACACGCCTCTGCTTGATCAACAGAGACGTACACCCCCGCACATGTCCTGAACTCTGCGGAGATCCACACATCACCGGTCTGCAGCGAGCACCCATGGAGTAACACAATATTTCCCATATTATTTATCATGTGGCAATGCAAAAGTGTCCATAAAAAGTGTCCTAAAATATGAGGATGTTCTGGTTATCATAGTTGTAAATGTAATACTTCTGTGTGCAATGACAAAGCAGTACATAAAGGAGAAGTGAGTTTATAAGTACAAAGTTTCACGAAATGAAGTTACCACTAAAATGACTTGCACACTCGCAGGTAAAAATAAAGATATGAAAAATGTGAACTCTCTATAATACTAGTATAATAGTTACACAAATAGAACACATGAAGTGCTTTTTTAAGCCTTACTAGATTTTAGATAATGTGGTGAGCTCTATTCCCTGATTTAGATAGTTGAATCTGTCAGCTAAAAAACACTTCATTTGTCTACAAGCGAGTGAGTGCACTGAGGTGAAATGAGTTCATTCAGGACTATTGAAGCTCCGCGCTCCGGAGGGGAAGTTTGATCAACTCTGTGTCAATCAGCAGCAGTAACATGGAACACTCACATGTCCACAGCACAAGACACAGGCCGTCTGTGTGTGCAAGTGTGTCAGTTGACATAACAGAAGGTCAATAATGTGTAGAGGACTGCGAACAGATAACATCCCATACCAAAATAACCAATCACAGAGCGATTTAAAACCTATTTGCGGCAATTAATCTTACACATTCACAGTTGCTTCATATCACATCCAAACAGGAAATGTTCAATTGTTGCCCTCTTAACTGTGTGATTAAAGTGAAATAATAATGAGCTAAATGTGTATTTTGTTTCAGCTAAGCCCCGCATTTCTTTCAGTGTGGAATATGAACAGCCTAAAAATAAGCTGATTGGTTCTAAACCTCTTAAAGGCAACTAAAAAGCCACCCAAGACCCTTTATAATACCTCATATCCTCTTACAGTGCTAGGCTTACCACTTTAGGTCAAATCTACGTAATGACAAACCTGAAAATACTCTCTGCATCTGTGACTGGCATCTGCACTGTTAACCTGGGTGTGCATGATCAGGTTAACTCCATTTACATTACTGTCAGATGTCAGATATTACTGTGCAATCTCATGACCTGTGGTTCAGATCTGAGGCAGAGTTTCAGAAAATGATTTGCATAATGAATACCAAGAAGTCTGTTTTCTTAGAGCTTCCCTATGCATACATATTTCACAATGCACATGCATGGGCAGCAATGTTTATTGGTGCTATTGTGTTTTCAACAGCCTGTCTTTGTCATGATTTATGCTGGAACTTCAGTCATTTATGTGATGTGAAAAGGTACGACTTCTGGGATCCGTCTCAAGTGAATCTGTAGGAAAGTAGAAAAGCTACTTTGGACCTTAAGTGTATCTCAGGTGGGATATTTAATCTGGCTTTAAGGAGTTTTAGTGTTAGCCTGTTCTTCACAAAATTGAAATTCCTCCAACAAAAAAAATATTTTATTTATTTATTTTTTTAGTTTCATATGCAGAAAACTGGCATTGGCAGAATGAAACAGAGCTATTAAAATATATTTAAGACTTGCCTGACAGGTCAGAAAGAACATAAACTCTTAATAAGCACAGAACATGGAGTACAGTAGTGTTGGCTTTCATTATTACATGCTCACACAATGTGTGCTTATGTAGGTGTGTTGATTCATGACAATTATCCAGTCCACCGAGTTCATTCCCTGACGAACTGAGCAGAATTTGACTCGTAATGACCAGCTCGGTGGGTTGTTTTATACTTTGTGTGACATGGAAAAACATGCAGCAAAGTCAACGAAAACTCCAGCTATTATAATCTTGGTCATCCAGTCAGCTGATGAGCAGAGATTAGTAAAAAAACAAGCAAACAATCTGGTGCCATTGTTTGGTGTCCAGATATAAACAGCGCAGGCCATTATATAAAGACTCCGGATAGCAACCAGTGATGAGCTGCTCTGTAAAACACAGGAAACACTGTTCCACATGATGTGTGTGTTTGTGTGTGTGCAGAGGGAGTACACAGATAGAGAGAGATGAGGAGAGAGAAAGTGCCACGGGTATGAGCAGGGTGTTGAACAGAAGGAAGTTCAAATGTGGACATGGAGTGTGAGTATGCACTGATAGTCTGGTGTGTGAAGTGTATGTTATTAGCATCATATGTGATGCCACTTGTTTGTTGCCACTTAAAGACCATATCAGCCCTTAAACATGCTCAGCCTGTATATCTCACTGTCTGATGTTTCTTCTGCTAGTGTTACATAGCAGTCATTCTTCTCATGTTTTTCCTGTTTTTTTAATTATCTGTTTCCTGTATGCAGCCACAGTTCAATCGTTATATTTAAGTACCCTTTCAATATGCAAATAAACCACAGACACAAACATCAACTCAAAGACAGCAGCTGGGGCAATAAAATCTGACTGAAGAAAATGTTTTAGCAAGACAACAGCATAAACAGGAAACACCGGGTTTCAGAGACGGTGCCTCAGATTCATCAGTCTACAGATGTTCAGTAACCATATGCAGAGAAGTTAACTGGCAGAGGCACCACCATGGAGCAGCATGTAAAACAGATACAACACATGTTATCAAGTGACAAATCCCACTGTTTTCTAACAAGAAAAACACACATATCAATCTGTCAAACTATACATTGAATCCATATCTTGCACAGAGTTTGGAAAAATATCCAGGTTTGTCTTTTCTTTTCCAATAGAAACTGGAAACAGGGCAGGTTAAGAAAAAAAGTTATGAGTCTTCAGCACAATTATTATAAAAGTATGAAGGATCTGCTGCCAAAATATTCCTTTGCATCGAGTTACAATATAAGTATATGATGCTAAACGTAAGATGCAACAGAAAATTAAGGCCACAATTACTAAATTTGACCTGTTGATTATTTTCTTGATTAATTGTGTGGTTAATTAAATGGTCAAACAAGAGGTCAAGCTGATAAACTCAAATGTTGGTCCAAGCCCAGAGGATTTTCACTTTACTGTCACAGAAGAGGAAAGAAACCAGAAAATAAGTCAAAATTAGGAAGCTATTTTCTAAGAACATAACATAAACCTCACAAGAATTATCAAATAGTTGTTACTTAATGTAATACTCAACAACCCATCAGTTAGTTATTGCAGCTCTATTTGGTTATTCCTCTTTTTGGTGCACTAAAATTCAAAAGCAGTCCAGCTAATTAAGGATATAATGTCAGATATAGCACCTAAAGATCAGTGCTACTAATGTAGAAAATTAAGAATGTGAGGAACAGAATGATCCAACGGTGGGAACATGCAGACACGCTAACGCCTCACTGCTGCCTTTTGATGAATGCTTTTTGTTCAGGGATGGATTGTGTTTCGTTGCTACGTTGACCTTAACTGAATGTCACCGGGCATATCCTGTCCGATACTGACTATGCACATACTGACCCTGCAGCACAGCACAGCAGATCAATACATCCTCTGCTTTTGTTGTGACTCTACAGGGTGCGAAAGAGCGATATTACACCTCTATAAAAACTAATAAATGTCCTTGGAAGGACAGAGCCGAGGGGAGAATCCTTCAAATTGAGCAAATGATGGTTAGTTTAGAAGATATAGTGAACCAAGAGGCCTGAACAGCAAAACGTGCATAAGTAATCGCATACTGAGCGCTGACAGCAAACATCACACCTGATGCCTAGTGAGCACAAGGCATTAAAATGTACAAGTGACTCATTTGCCACAATATAAGCAAATAAAAATGTACATAGATCGACCTTCAGTCCCCTTTAATAACTTATGACACAGACAACACCCTCAGAATAAAAACTACAGTCGCTAGGTGTGCCTTTTATTTCCCTGTTTCTGATACTGCTTAGTTTTCCATACGAAACTACACAGGTGCGTACCGTCGACAAGGAAAATTTTTGCATGGGGCCACCCTGTCCCACGAGGTTATGATGCAAATTTTAACAAATAATTACATCTATAAATAAAAAAATGACTTTACTACAGGATATGTAAAGTAAAGTAGCCATAATTTACCACCATTTATGCTTTTTGTCTTCATGACATGACAGAAATCCATATTTACATTAAAACATCCTTCTGTTAAGCAGTATTAAATAGTTTTGACCGCTGATAAAAAAAAAAAAAGCACATGCAGTTATGTGCAATACATTAATATTTAGGTATAAATATAATTGCAGTGGCAGTAGCTACCACTGAACATGTAACAATTGGAGATGTACTGGCAAAAGCATGTTTTAGACACAATCTACGCCAGGGGTGTCAAACATACGACAAGCAGGACAAAACCAGCCCGCCAAAGACCCCAATTGGACCCGTAGGATGAATCTGTGAACTACAAAAATTACACTGAAAACATTTACAAAGTATCCTTCACAAAGACTGTGAATACCCTGAGCAGATATGAACAACCTGAAATGTCTACTGAGAAGTGCAATTTTAACAATATTCTGCCTGTTACTAAATGTTTTGTGCCTTTGTAAATCCATTGTGATACGTAAACTGTAATGCACGTGTAAATTATAAGCTGAGGCATAACATTAGTAAAATTGCGCTTATTCTTCTTTCAGGTTGTTAATCACTTTTTTTGAAGGATAGTTTGTAGATGTAAACATTTTCTAATGCAATGTTACTTTCACTCATTGAATTGACATTAAGTTGTACTTCTTCCCACCACTTTTCAGCATGTAAATGAAAATATTGTGATGTTCTTCTGTCTAAGATTGTCTCAATTATTGATTTTGGTATTATTATTACTTATGTTTTGCTTGCTCATATATATGTTAAATTTCATTGCATGTTTGGAATTAATCACGAAAACACATTATTTATTGTTTATTACGCTATTACTTTACTAATCTGGTCCATTTGAGATCAAATTGGTTTGTATGTGGCCCCTGAACTAAAATGTATTTGACATCCCTGGTCTATGCAATGAAAATTATATATATAAATAAAATAAACCACTCGCATATATGATTAAAGATTAAAAGCGAACTAAGATCACTGCAGCAAACAGGTTGAAGTGGTGACTTCCTCATAATTTTCGTGATCATGGGCTTGTTTGACAAGTCCGAAACAGCTTCACCGTCTTGTAAACACACACAGCAGGTTTGTTGTCTTCTTAAACTGAAAGTTCTCTGAGTATTTTGTGGGCGTGTCCCTTTGATCCTCACGCCATTCATAAGAAAAAAAAAACACACACGTCATCTCCATAGAAACGCTACCCGGAAGTACAGGACATTATTTCAGATTTATCAAATATTTAAAGCTCAGAACAAGGCAATAACAATAAAGTGAAACACCAGGACTTGAGGAGCACGAATTGAGGTTACATTCCGGTGTGTGTTTTAGTCGGAGACACACTTCCTCCGGGTCTTATTATGTGTGTGCGCACGCAGAGCCAAGTACGGTCAACAGGCATGAATGGGGACACGCTGAAGGTTAGAGGGCTTTTATGAATGAGCCGGCGTCACGCCACCGCAGCGCAAACATCCAGTCCGGTGCCCTTCGCCCTTCCACCCCCGCCGACAGATCTGCTAGGCAGGCATTCCTCCCGAAGACAAGACACAAGCCGTCGATATGGGCTAATGGACTCGTAAAGAGGCAACAAACTGGCAGCCGATTACTGAAATAGTCCGGTTCTGGCATGTGTCTGCACACAGCCTATTGATCTGAGCTATTAATAAGACACCAAAGAGCCATATACACGCAGGCCTACCTATGCACTTATTGCACTGGAAACCATTAGCTTAAAATATTCCTCTGTGTAAAGCTCAGATGGCGTAATCCTGTGTATTTTAACTAGGAGCTAAAAGTGCCCCGTCACCTGCTCTGCATTATTAGAAAATAGCCTACATTTCACACCGCACAAGGTTCATTTTAAGATCCAAGGGCGTCCATACAGGCTTATTGGAGCCATATAAACAGGGCCTATATACATTTCGCAAGACGCAACAGCACGATCAGACAGACACGCACAGCCTGCGTCGGCTTAATATAGTCTACTAGGCTCCAGTCGAAGGGAAAGACCCGTGTTTTTTTCAGGGCAACTCATCGCTTACAATCGGTATTTTTTATGAATGGAGCGCGGTAGGCTATGCAAATGAGGGCGATTGAGAAAGAGATGGCGGATGGGGCATATCGGATATCTCATATCCTGTGAGACTTCCCCCTTCGGTTGGAAGCAAACACACAGATGTGGCCAAATAAACGAGGCGAAATTGGCTCCGTAGACGCGATCTGGTTTGGATTTTACACCAAACAACGCACACATAACAGTTTCGGGATCTCGCAGCGCCTCATTGTGTGTTTAGAAAAGGTGTAACTTCGGGGCGTGTGTGAGTTTTAAGTTACGCTGCAACAGGGCCTGCTCTCTCGCCTCAGATCCTTTCAGAAAATGTTTCCGATCCACCCACGCTTATTCCCCTCCTCCTCCTCCTACTCCTCTCCTTTCTCTCTCTTGCCTTCTCAAGACTAGTCTGTGCCGAGGTGGGGGCCCTAAAAACCCTTTCCTACACCAATGTCAATGCATTGCTTCACAGCAGCGGCTCAAGCAAGAAAACAGGACCGAGTGAATCCAATAAAAATGCATTTTACGCACAGCTTGAAGCTTGAGCCGTGGAGTTGAACATTGCACATTCCACCAAGTTGCTCTAATCATCTCCAACTTGTAGAAGCAACACTGGCAGGAGGAAAAGCGAGAAAAGACGCACATCTTTTAAGTGTGTACTTACTCGTTTGGGTGTGTTTCTTCTATCATTTTCTCGTTTCACCTCAGGTATTGGACCACGGCGGTTGCATACTTTTCGCTCGTCATTCTTTCACCGCGGCTCCTCCGATTCTGTCTCCAATTCCGCATAAATCCCTCCTGCGCCTTTGTGCTGGTGTCGGCTCTGTGCGCTGCCTTCGACTGGCTGTGCCTCCGTCTTCTTTCGACACTTTCCCTCTCAGAGCCACCCACTTGCCTTTGGATCACAAATGCCTCTTTCCTAACTTTAATACCCCATCGTCTTCCAGCTGGTAACGTAGCCTACACAGACAATTTAGTAGCCTAATCCAGCGCTTCTCCTCTCCTCTGCTGCCCCCCTCCTCCTCCTCCTTCTCCTCCACCACCACCTCCTCCTCCTTCCCAAACACACACACGCACGCACAAGCACACACGCGGGCACACAAAGGCACACACGCTTCGTTTTTAAGTCCTAAGGCGCATGTTTTCACCGACGACTCCGGTTCCAGTTGTGCGTAAAAAGCGCGTCGTCGCTGCTGTTACCGAGGGGTGGCCCCGCTAGAGCCCCATCTCTCTCTACTCCATGTTGGATTGCAGGCGGCCGATCAGCTCCAACGACGCCGGGGGAGGGAGGAGGGAGAGAGAGAGAGACAGACAGAGGGAGAGAGAGAGAAAGGGGGAGG
>JAPQRP010049875.1:0-11836 GCA_037367295.1 Apogon hyalosoma
GATAAACAGTACCACAGTGCTTCAGTTTGAACATTTGACAGATAAACAGTACCACAGTGCTTCAGTTTCAGCTTCACCGTTTGTCATGTCTTTTATGGATTGTGATTGTCTCTCTCAACTCACCATATATTTTTTATTAGTAAGTTTTTATTTATTTTTATCAATTACTAGAAATTTTAGGCAACCCCATTTGAATTTCAGGCGACCCCATGTGGGGTCCAGACCCCAAGGTTGAAAAACACTGGACTAATACCATTGGTGTTAGAGTCTTAAATAGAAACTACCTTCAAATGCACTAAGTAAAAAAAACTCTTTAACATCTCTTTTTAATTTATAGCCAAATATTAAAGAGACAGTTCTTGGAGATCCAGGGTAAACAGATCTTAAGAGAACAGGTTGTTCTTTGGTGTGGAGGAATGCAGACATGTTTTACTGGCAACTCATTTTAGTAGGTGTAGTTGTTTCTGAGCCGGGGTGGGGACTTATACAGTTGGCCTGTGTTGAGAGTGTGTTTTTCTGTTTGATGGATCTCTGGTAGAATAATTTTTCACAGTAGCGTTAGAATGTGACCTCATTCTCTGGAAATTCACACTGTTGGCTAGAGAACAGCAAGAAACCTGAGAGCTGTGGAGGGCGAGACAGCTGCTCCGCCGTTTGCACACCCCCTGCTACCGCTCTCATGGGTTCACTCACAAATCAGCGCTGCCAGGACACGAAACCCTGCTGACAGCACAGTGTGTCTGTAGACATATTTTTAGATAAGAAATTAAGCACTGATTATGGAAATCTTAAAATATACCATGTATCTTTACTTTAAAGAGAACAGAGATGCAACATTTGAAATCACCTTTTGTTTGTGTTATCTGGGTGAAATGGAAAAAAGAGATGTTAGTGATGAACTGCATCTTCCTTATCCCTAATACAATGAATACAGCTTGTATCAACTGTGTTAAAAGACAAACATTATAACTAAAAAAAAAATCTACATCAAATTCTTATATTTTCTGTGCTGTATTTACTTTGAAAATGGATTTCCCCAAACTAATTGAATCAATTACTATGAATATTATTATCTCATTTGTCAGATTTTCCTAAGTTCCTCAAAGCCAATCATGTGAATCTGATTAATTTTTGTTTGTACCTCACTCATTCCTAACACCCAGCTATTGCAAAAGTCAGGCAGCTCCACAAACATAGACTGTGAATGCATCAGTTATTGTGGTTAGTGTTTTTTGTAAAGATTTTTGAAGTTCATGAACTACTGGCTTTCTTAGAATTTTCCTGTGTGGACTTCAAGGGATCATACTCACCTTCACTTCTTGACCTTTGTCTTTGTAACAGATCTAGGCAAAGACCCTCTGGTCACAGGCAAGCAAGCAGTAGAGATCAAACACACCCTGAAGGAACCCCGTTCACTTGCAGACCCAATCCCAACCGCCGGCCACACAAGAGAACTACACCTGCGAGATGTCTGTTGGAGGCAAGCAAATGGTGAGTTAAAAATACCACAAAACTAGTGTCTGTGTATAACAGGTCACTTCCTTTTTCCACACACCTACTCTTTTAGCATGTGACAAACCAGGACAATGTATTGTGGTTTAATATGATATTTTCACCACCATTTAAAAAGCAATCATTGTTTTTGATCAATTAAAAAGGGAACTACATATAATTGTGTGTAAATTCCTGTTTGATAGAAGGAAATCCTTTTTGACAACTTCCTCAAATTGGCTTTACCCTTTTTAAAATGGGATCCTTTCACTGTGGGCTATTTCTCCATCAGTTGAGATTAAAGATAGAAGTCTGCAGCTTAAATTTACAGAGGGCCTGAAAGTCCCTAATGTGGCTTGTCACTTGAACTGTAAAATCAGTCGCTCTGTCTCCTTAACTTAATACTGCGTAATAATGCAACATAACAGTCAAAGTTAAACTACTTAGAAGCACATTATTTTCAATTATTTATTTATTAATTAATTTATTTATTTTAATGTGTTTAATATCTCCTTATAGAGCTACCACGGAAAAAACGACTGAAGTTTCTTTGTGGAGTAGAAGTGGAAGTCAGCTTCTCAGCTTTATTTTCCAATGTCATGGTGGCTTTTGCATCTGTGAAGAAAACAGGCCCTCGAACCCAGGACTGCACTGTCACTCTGAGTAGCATACCTGTAAATATGATTTTTTAAAAAATTATTTTTACTTAAAACATCACATTTTATAACCACTCAAAGGTTTTATACTGTGAAATTTTACCACATCTCTCTCATTTTTGATGTATACACAGCACAAAACATAAATAATTGTCCTATTCACAGAAAAATAATGTTTACACTCGTGCATAACCCCTTCACTCTTTCTGCATGTCTTGCAATGCTCACTAATTTAAGAGTATAAACTCTTAACACTGTTAAACACATCATAAATTCCATGCGGCTCACCACAGCGTGCTGTTAGTTTCCATTAGCCAGCAGGAGTTTCTCAATGATGACCATTCACCCCCGTGTTTCACATGTTTGAGGAAGTTCTGCCCTTATATGGGCTTCCAGCCTGCTGCAACCACAGAAAAAAACAAAGCAGGAAGCAGTGATAGTAATCAGTTATATTCTTGTGTAAAGCACTGATATTATCAACAGCAGTCTGACTGACCACACTGACATCTAGTGGCTAATTTGCTGAGGAACCTCTAACAGTCTAGTGCCAACACAGTAAATGCATGAGATATTGGATTTATAATGTTTTGACACAGGAAACTAATTGTGCTCATAAAATTTACTCTCTCTGAATCCTTAGCCAATGGAGGATATATTTTCGGGAGCTGGAGGGTCAGAAGAGATGGACAGTCTTCTGTTCAAGGAATCTGAAAACCCAGATTCTACTTTACAACTCTGTGCTCTGCAGAAACTGAAGGTGTGTTTGTGTGTCTCATGGCTGTTTCTGTGAAAAAGCAAGTAGACTAACAACATGTATAAAACAAAATACAAAATAAATGTGTTTGTTTTTCTTTTATTAGGAATCACTAGTTATCAAGGTGGATCTACACTATACACAAACGGACAATAAGATGCGCCAGACAGAAAGCCAACAGGTGGACATTGGAAAGCCTCTGGTGGCATCCTGTAAACTGTACAAGAGAAATCATGGAGCAGCTGTCAAGAAACAAGAAAGCGCTTCTGCCCAAAGCATGGGCAACATCGCACGCAGCAAACCACCGTTCCAACAGACCCTGGCTGGTCCAGGTCGGCCATTTACAAGAAAGGCAGAATGTGCTGCAAAAGCTGCGGTTTGGAGGAGCAATGAACCAGAGGAGAACGATGAAAATGAACTGCAAGGCTTCACTCTTCGGCATTAGATTTTTCTGGTCCTATTACTGTACTTACCAATATGATTAGTATTATTTAATACCTAATCATGCATCTACTTTGTTGCAATGGATGAATGAATGAAAAATGAATGAATGAGATGATATTTATGCTTTTGTGATTGGTTTGAGTAAGCAACATAGAATTTTCAGCTCAACACTTATGAAACATTAACACTTATTTTTGCAAACCAGTGATTTTAGATTAAATGTAATAATAAAAAGATATGACACTTTTGTATCTGGCAAGCTGGCTGGCCTAATTTAGACTATTACTGTCAATAATTTATCAAATAAAGACTACTACTTTATCATTATTCAGTGTTTTCTGCTGTATGTTATCAAATACATTTATACAAATACTTATTAACACTAGACTTACTAGTAACTTACTAGTACTAGACTACTAGAATACTAGACTGTTTACCATAAAATTGGAATAATTTTGTTTTCAGACACATTCCTCTTTTCATACACATCAGTAATAACCTCTGACCCGGTGCAATGATTATATACTGAACCCCATTACATTTTTTTCAAGAATAAATCACATCGTTTCATGAGAATTGGTAAGAACATCTTATTCCAACTTTATGAGCAACAGTGTATTTTACTGTGAAAAAATGTTGTCTAATGGAAACACGACCCCTACTTACTTACAAAACCCCACATTACACGAAGATGCTTGCATTTATTTATTTATTGAGAAAGTAAATATTCAGTGTTCAGGAATGACATGTTGGACTTGTAATTACTTCTAGTTAGCTTCTTACCGTGAATGCGCAGTTTGCTACTTTTATGACCATCCCAACTTGTTAGTCACGGAAAAGCAGCGACGAAGGCAATGTTACTTATATTTAATAATACTAACGTGTTATTTTCATCTAGAAAGTAAAATATACAATTAGCAAATTCTTTGAATAAGTGGAAAATAGTAGCTAGCTAACACAAACTCTTGTAGGCTAGTTAGCTATCTAAATTGCAAACTAGCTTAAAGTTATTCTAGCAAGCTTCTTTTTTGGCACCGTCATTACAGATCCATTTCAGTGGAAAGCAGACGAGACAATCACTACATTTAACAAAAATAAACTTATAGCTAACTGCAGATGAGTTGTATAGAGATAATTCGGACGGGCTGAACCAGCTCCCCCGGTAGCTCGCCGTGATCGTATAGTGGTTAGTACTCTGCGTTGTGGCCGCAGCAACCCCGGTTCGAATCCGGGTCACGGCAAAGACACATGTGGGGTAACGTTTTCGGTTTTAAAATATTACTCTATATTTTCTTTGTATCGAAAAACACCTGCATACTATAGGAGCCAAATGTTAAAATGAAATTTTACAATGGCAGCTCCTTAAATTTAGTGTCATAATGTAAATGGCTTCTACATTACAGAACCTTGGAATCTCCTTATGATTTAAGATTTAATACTTGCAGTTTTAGCATTATACGCTGAAGAACACCACTGATGTGTTAGCTGTTTATTCTTTGTTTTAATCTCGTTTTAAATTTGTCCTACATTTGAAAAATATACGTGGTCTGTATAATTGAATCGCATGGCACTAACGGTGTTCTGCCTGCAGGTGGCAGCCCAGTATATCTAATCTGAAACTGACTAATGCACGGAATATTGTCCTCTTTACAGTGTGGTTTTCTTTAAGTTTGGCAAAACTATTTGCACATAAATAAGACTGTTACAGTGGTATGGCAGAGGAGGACACAGATTTTACTTGAGCTTTTGATGGTTTTGCTCCTTCTGCTTGCAAAACAACCACAAATCCTCTAGACAAGTAGCTATTATCATTCATTTTTAGGATCTTAATTAAAAGGGATTTCGGTATTTCGTGTGTTTTATTCATAAGTGGGTTTCCACAGCTGCTGGTTACACCTGGTAAGAGACAGGAATCCTTATCATGGGCATTCGCATCATAAATGTAAGTCTGTGAAGGATATATAAACAAATATAGTATAGTATAATACTTCTGCGTCTGTGTACCAGGTGAATTGCGGCGCAAAAACAACACATAAAGGCAGAGAAAACGCCACAGTCTCCCGTTGGTTGACTTCGACGTCAGTTTTCATTGGGACCCGCCCGCCGCCTCAAGTGGCAGCGGTGAATGGTGAGAGATAATCCGGCCAGACGCACACACACACACACACACACACACACACACACACACACACACACACACACACACACACACACACACACACACACACGCACAACACGGCTGAGCTGCTCCTGGATCTGGATGCGGGCATCCTTGGATTCTGCTCTCGGCACGGGCCTAACACACGGAAACTTAACGGGACAACAATGGTGCACGCCTCGGCGGCTCAATATGTGGCTGCTGGTCGTTTAGGGGACCGGGGATTGCGGTCAATGTGACATTCACTGACGTGCTGGTGTTGAGTTTATTGTTCTGGTCCTAGACGTGGAGCAGCGATTCTCGGAGAAGATGTTGAGCCGATTTATGAGTGGCAGCATCAGGAATCTTGAGCGGGAATACAGCTGTACCGTCAGACTGCTGGATGATACGGAATACACATGCACCATTCAGGTTAGTCACCTGTCGACCAGCGTATTCACCCTGCAGTTCTGTGGGTAGCTTAGCAATTGTGTCTGACCTGGCAGACACAAGCGAGTGTTTCTGCAGAGGGACAGCAAGTGCATACATGTCCGGCTGCTGGTGTGCACTAACAGATACTGAAGACCCAGACTACAAATGCATTGAATTATTTGGCAATTTCCTCTTGCACAGGGCCCACTTCAGGTATCATGTTTGCTTCACTACTGCCAGAAGACATCTGTGAATTTGATGGCAGGCTTTAAGACTCAGGGTGCTCCGTAGGACTGACATGGCATTTCTCCTAACCTCAGGCTGATGGGATGCCAAAACACTGGCAATTTATGACTGAAGAAGCTGATATGTCACTTTGACTTTTAGCTTGACATAATTGCTTACTGGTTTATTGCTTGTTGCTGCTGGTAGTCATCATTTTGTTGTTGCTCGAGCAGTTTTCCTTGAACCTCTGCCATCAATAATGCACATAGTGTATCCCATTGCTATTCTGGAGAGCACGCCTATTAAGTTGTACAGTGTACTTTATGCCAGTTGAAGCTTATTGAAGATATATTCTTTGAGGTAGATTCATAGCCTAAATGTTATCACTGACCCCCTTTTGGGCATGTTTCACATATTAATTTGGGAAACAACTCATGTATATCAGTAAGAAACTAATAGTTCTTATGAGAAACATAGATTATGTGGAAATGGAAAAAAAAAAGAAAAAAGAATGAGGCCTTGATATTAGACGTGTCTTTTTTCACTTTTGTTTTACTACTACGAGAATTCTTTGATGATTGTGCAGTTTTATCTTCACGCTGATTTAATCAAAGTAGGTGAGAAGGGCTGTCACATGAAGTACAAGGCTATTTTTTCATGTTTCTTTTGAGACTATTGTACTGTTGTTGGAAAGGGGTATAAACAATTCCCAAGAGAATTCTCTGACTAGTCAGCAACATGTGGACATATTGAAACCCTGCTGCAGTATACCAATACAACATGTGACCTCCAGTGTGGAACATTAAAACATTAATGAGCCATGCATGGAGACATAGGCTCTGTCAGTTTGATATCTGTTATTATCAGCAGGTTGGAGTGCAATCTCGTCTCTGTTCTCTCATGAGAAAAAATGAAATAGATACTGCAATTCCTGTAGGATGGGGACTGTGTGCCCAGGTTGTAAACAGGCATGCATTTCTGCTTGGAGAGCTGAGCCAGAGATGGAGCTGAGCCAGATGGACTGTGAAGCCAGCAGGTGTGCTGTTTGCAGCAAAGTCGTGTGGTCTGGGTGGCTGACGTCAGCAGGCTGAAAGGAGGGGAGTAGCGTGAAAGAAAAAGCCAGAGCTGGGCTGTGACTGTCTGGAATCCTGAATATCTTTGTGTCTAACCTGGCCCAAGGTGGGAGTGGGCTCACCATTGGAACATGGTTCAGGATTAGGTTGAAGTTTGCCCTTCCCTCCAGATACGGGCCTGCCAAAAACCAAAATCACCCAGGATACCAGGGCACCTAGACTAGGAAATGCAAAGTAAGAGGCATAACTAGGTCATATATTCTCAGTTTCTCACCATCTCTCTCTTCGTCTCCTTCTTCCTCACCTTCTTATCCTGTTTTCCCTGTGCTGGGATTCTATTCCCAGTAGTTGTGTATATTCAGATCTCCTCCCTGAACCACTATGACTCCAAATTATACTTTGCTCCTGGTTTTTATCCTGTCTTATATCTTTTATTACAAAATAACAACTGACACATTTGCTGTCAAGTACATCAAAAAGTACTCCACCATAGTAAATATAGTTTCAGTGAATAGAGTATTGGAAAGAAAAGCAGGCAGTGGAGTCCACTCAAAGCGGTGACAGCTGTTAATACATGGCCTTAAGATTTGCTTTGATGAATTATGGATCTTTCTAGCATGTTTATGGTAAGAGAAAGTGAGCGCTCATCATTCACAGCTCTGTAGATTCAGCTCTTCACCAGCTGCAGGTTGATGGAAGTGCCTGAAATCCTCTTTCACTCACAACCCTCCTCTGCTTTCTGTTTTTAATGCAGTGTTGCACCTGCGGAGTCAGACTGAGACTTTAGTAGTGCCTCACATTTTGTCATGTTAATAATAAAACACATGCAAATGTATAGTTGTGAAATTTTAAATTATGGTAAAACAGGACATGACCAGGTGGGATGACTCATTATAAAATGTCTAGATACAGTATAAGGCAAAACTCTGCAACTTTGCTTTAAAGTACACACACATATTATTCTAATTTCATTCTATCAGATGCATTATTGATAGGTCTAAAATGTCTCAATGCATTATGTTTATCCTGAACTAGTTTTTAAGAGCCCTGCTTTCAGGCTGGTGCATGTAAAGAAGCCATGAATATAACGCTGTTGTACAGTTATTTGACAGAATTCCCCTGGATGTCTGTTCTTAGTAAAGCATTTTGGAATTTTGTGTAGAGAGAGCAGGCTGGATGAAAGAGAAGAACATTATTCCGCTTTTTTAGCTGCTTTCTAAAACAGAAAGATTAGGATGCTTTTATGTATGATTCTATTTAAAGCCTTTTTACTAATTGTATGTAAAAGTGATAAAATAAGATGAAATATGAAGTGATGTTACTCTTGACAAATGGAAAGCATTCTTAAAACCACTGTGTTTAGTTAGTATTTTAATAATAACAGATTTCTGTAATTGCTGTCAGCACAGTGGTCTAGCTCAGTCTGTTTCAGAAAAAAAGGACTTAATTATACCTTGCACCCTGTGAAACCTGTGATTTCCCCTGATTTTCTAATAGCTGTTTTGTTTGAATAAATCACAACCATCATACAGAGCTAAAAAGTTGTGTATTCTGTTGCTAATATCTTTTTAATATCTTGGTGATGCTGTGCTAGTTCTCCTATGCAGTCTGCTGACGTCTTAGTGAGGAAGCTGCTGGGGGATGGGAGCCTGTGATTGTGTGTATTGAGGGGTGTTTCACTTTGAAGCACAGTGCCGGGATCTCAGCTGTTGCTACGGTGACTCCACAGTTACTCTAACAAAATGTGAGATCACTCGGTGGTCAGGATTCCCCTTCCAAAAGCCTGACAAAGACTTGGCCGTGGGAGTTCACAGGGAGGTAATTTATTCCATGAACACCATTGGAGGGCACTGGTGGTGAGGTGACTGATGCCATGCCTCCACCGTCCAGGACTGTCCCACTGTTCCCCTGACACACATTCAGCACAAACTGTGATGTCATTATAATCTTCAATATCCTAGACGGAGTTGTCCTATTGATTAAGGATCTAATGAATAACTACAGTGAATTGTAAAATTGGTTATCATTATTCTGTACTCTTGTAGACCATACCTCAGTTTCAGTACTGTTACCCCAAACCATAATTCCTTCATATCTTTTCTTACTAAATATGAAAGTTAAATTATTCATTCAGTTAAGTTCTCAAATGTAATAAGTGTGATCACAAGCATGTGTCAAATAGCTTAAATTAATTAATATTTTGACTACTTAGACATGACTAAATAAGTTTGCAGATCTGATTAGACATCCACTCCACAATCCAAAGGATAACATGGTAAAGTTAACGCATTTATTTAGGGCTGGACGATATGGAAAAAAATCATATCACGATAATTTTTGTCATATCAGACAATATCAATATGTATCACAATATAAATCAAATCACTATTTTTGTCAAGCTTAAATTTTCTGTTACTCATGAGTTGGTTGTGAAGATATCAGAAGGTTATTTTTGATTTAAATCTGATTTATTTTCTGTCAGAGGTTGAATGTGGTAGATGTGCTGAAGAACATTATACTACTGTTTCAGATAAATAAAACAGGTACATGTATTTAAAACTAAAGTAAAAGTCTGACCAGCAGGTAAAAGCTTTCAAGTTTTAAAAGAGAATACAAACAAAACAGACCATCTTCACGAAACAGGGCCAGGGGTATATACGTGGTGGTGCATTCCATAACTGTTGTAATTACCGTAAACCGAAAATGAAACTTAACATGCTTTGAATGTCCAACTCTGGGCTTCTATTCTGCACCCTACTTTTCAGTAACCCGGTGTGCTGCGGCTGCTCTTACGCCTGTGCTGTGGGCGTCAACCTAACTTGCCGTGGCTCTAGCGTGATTGGTTCGGTGTCACACTACTTAATTAGGATTGGCTGTTATTATGTCTGTCAAAACATGGACGAATGAATTCTGTCAAAATTGCATGTCTCATATTTCTATCGAGGAAAAGTTATATCACGATATGTATCGTTATCGTTTTATCTCCTAGCCCTATTCATTTCTACCGTGCAGCTAGAATGTGTGCTAGACATTCAACATGAAACATTAAACAGCCACAATCCTGAAAACCACAATGTAAAGTTATAAAAAAATAAAATGCCAGGTATACAAGGAGAACTGAAGTAATGATGTTGTAGATTACATTCATAACTCTGTTGATCTGTTTAATTAGTCCTGACTTTAGTTTTATTCTCTCTTGTGACATTTAACAACTTGATTTGATTTCCACTTTACATATATTCAAACTGTACCTGTATTATAGTAATACTGAATATGACTACTTTTACTTGGTGCCAGGTATACTTAAAGATAAAATTCAGTTCCCACCATAAAGTATTTCAGGTTGGTTCTTAGCCTTTAGGGGAAGAGATTTTCTCAGGTTTTGTTGTCAGAGACTTGCTTGTGTTTTGTCATTACTGACTGCATTAGTGTATTTGTGGGTTTTCCTATCAGCAAATAACAATGAGCATGTTCGACAAGGTAATTCAGACTCAGGGTTGTCACCAGTGACTGGAGCAAGCTCGCTACAAAGGTTGTTTATTACTTTGTTATGTTATGACATTTTGAGTCGTCTCGTGTCGGTGCTGTGTCCTATGTGACAGTCAGACTCAGAACTTTCAGAAATGTCTTGCATCAATAGTACTAGGCAGCTAATATTGAAAGATCACATATTAGTGTGTGTCTCTGTGCAGGTGAACATGTACAGGGCTGACAGACACACTGTTGCTATCCTCCATATGAATGATTAAAATGTGTGCTAGGTCTGAATGTTTCATGAGGAGTAACCTCAGTAGAACGTCACTTGTGTTTACCAGCATCACTGCACACCAGCATCACGATTGGCTGAACTTGCGGCGTGTGGCTGGTAGCGATTAAGGATTACATCACTGCAGCGTCTATCGCCAGAGCAGAGCAGGACCGTACGGCCCTGGAAAACAGCCCTCTCCAATCTGTTTCATGGGGATTTGATATGTGGGAGCAGTTACTTGCCAGTTACACTCTATCAGTCACGTCTTGTTGATAATGGAAGAGCTGATGCATTGTGTCAAGGTTGCATAGGTCTCTTGCTCTGCTGCTGCCTTTGGTTGTAGCGCTCAATCTTTCTCTGCATGCGTGATTGCTGTTTCACATACAGTACATGGAGTATTACAGGGAAATTAAACTCTGTCTGACCTCTACAAGTGTTCATGTTACAGCTTAACAGAAGATGCTGTGCCAGTTTGGTGTACTTGTGCACTAATGAAAGTTTAGCTGACGATTAATTGTTGTAAGCATAGGACATTAAAATAATATAATCCACCTTTACTAGACTTGGTATAAACCTAAAATAGAGTGATTTTTTTCAGTCCCTCATAAAACTTATGGACACCCTATATATTTAATTTTTATCACAGCCGTGTAAACTGGTTTTCCACTAAATATTGGGTCTGTTCCTTTCTTTTTATAGGATTTCTTTCTTTATATGTTTGCACTTCTGTATTGATTTGTTACAGCGCAAGAACTTAGTTTTTTTCTAAACCTGTCTCTTATACATTATGAAATAATTATAAATTTTTTTTCCTAAAGCAATTTAATTTTCTCTGCATATTCTCTCTCTCTCTCTCTCTCTCTCTCTCTCTCTCTC
>JAPQRP010049876.1:0-11836 GCA_037367295.1 Apogon hyalosoma
TTACCATGGAAACACCGTCATCTTCTTCAACATTGATTCACCAGTAAAACCCATGGAGTTGGATCAATGACAGTGGATGGACATGTTTTTGTGTTCAGTTATTGATATATTTGCAGGAAAAGTCACATTTTCTTCAGTTTTCTCTGTTTTTGGTATAATACCCCGCAACTTTAATTTGAGCTTTTATGAAAATCTACATGATCAGTAAATTAAATACAGAAAAATACCAGACTTTCACTGAAAAATGCAAAATACAGAGGATAATTTTATAATAAATGGTCATGAATCACTTCAGACAAGCTAAAAAGAGAGAAAAATTCATTTGGGAGCTGCCAAAAAAGTAGCACTGGGTCTTTATGGATTAAATTTAAAGGCTGATTCTTGATCCTGAATAACATTTTATATTAACGTTTTCTTCTTCCCACTCCTTTTCAAGCATAAATGAATGTATCTGAAGTATTGTACTTGCATGTATTCTGTTGATTGTTTTGTTGTATGCAGGTCATTTGCGTTATAAAAGCTTACTCGCTCAAAATAAATGAATGCATATTTTAGCAAACAATGAAAATATAAGAAGCCATAAAGACAAAAATATTATATCATATTAATGATAACCACATAAAAGTTTACTTATACGTTTCTAGTTCCAAAAAATCTGGGATGTTGTCTAAAATGTCTTTTCAGTTTGATGATTAATTAACTTCTTTACAATATTCAAATATTCTGAGATACTAAATTGTGGGTTTTCATTAACTAATCATCAAAATGAAAAGAAATAAATACTTGAAATATATCAGTGTGTGATGAATCTACAGTTGTGGAAAAAATTATTAGACCACCCCTTGTTTTCTTCATTTTCTTGTTCATTTTAATGCCTGGTACAACTAAAGGTACATTTGTTTGAACAAATATAATGATACCAACAAAAATAGCTCATAAGAGTTTAATTTCAGAGCTGATATGTATCCATTCTTCATGTTTTCTTGATAATAACCTAAATCACTTCAGTTCTTACATCAATATCTATGTCATTGTGCTGACAAAAACAGTGCTTTTATTCATTCCATGTTTTCTTTTCTGTCTGTTTTAGTCACATGATCCACAGTTAGTACTTGATTACATAACCATTGTTTTTGATGCCTTTTGATGGTCTAATAATTTTTCCCGCGACTATATATAAAGATGTGTTTCACTTTTTGAATTGAATTACTGAAATAAATCAACTTTTTGATGATGATACTCTAATTTATTGAGATGCACTTGTATAATTATAGTAAATGAAATTCATTGATATAGCACTTATCACAGATAAAAATCATCAAGTGTTTCAGAGATAAAAAAAAAAACATTGTAGAAATCAATCCAAGCAACTTAAATTCAATTTAAAAAAAACAAAACACCAGCATTAAAAAACAATGAAGCATAAACTATAAAAAGCCCACTCTAACTAAAAGCTTGTCTGAATGAAAAGGTCTTACGCTGTTACAGAGTCTAACTGAGTCAGCACAACGTAAAAACAGAGGGAGTGCATTCCATAACCTGGATGCCACTGCTTGGCATCCTGCAAGCAGCGATCCGTCTGTGATCTAAAACGAGTCTGTGAAACCGCTAACGATCTCTGACCAGAAGACACGGGGTTACAAGAGGAGTACAGCTCTAGAAGGGTCTATAGTTGAATTACAGACCTGCCTGTGTAAAGCCATAAAAGTCAGCACCAAAATTTGAACTGTATCGTAAAGTTAACCGCTAACCAGTGGAGGTTTGATAAGAGATCTGACTCTTCAACATGCGATCACATCAACTTCACTGTGATTTGCTTATTATTACTCGCTTACTTTTGTTGTGTTTTAGTGTTTTAAAACCACTAAATAACTCACAAATTAAAGTGCTGTGATAAGTCATACAGTAGACCAGTGCATCCATTTACAGCAGTGTGATTATGAGTTTATTATCTCCCAAAACTAACTACCCCTATTAATTCCATTTCCAAAACAATTTTTTATTACCTCTTTGTAGATTTTTTTTTTTTTGTGAAATACTCTTAATGCTACTATTCGACTCACTGTTAAGTTATCTTTTTAACTGTCTAAACAGGAGTCAGTCGTATATGATATAGCGTTGCAAAAAAGTATTTAACCCCTTCCTGATTTCTTAGATTATTGCATATTTGTCACACTTAAATCTTTCAAATCAAACAATATTAGACAAAGGTGACATGAGACCGTAAAAAATGCAGTTTTTAAATGTTGATTCCATTTAATGGGGGGAAAGGTAACTAAACAAACTTAACCCTGTGTGAAAAAGTAATTGCCCTCCCACCCTGGTCTTAAAAAGGCTCTGTAACCCTTCTGAGACTAATAGGTGTCTATAGCCACTTTTACACAGAGATCCCAGAAAAAAGGTGAGATAGTGATCCCACCTTTTTTCCACCTATTTCCACAGCCAAGCCAAAGGAGTAACAGAGGTGAGACAGGTTGGACTTTTACACAGTGGACCTGCATTCCAGAATCAAAGGGGCGGTAATGCAGCGAACCGTGACATATAACTTGTGCATCAGAAATACCCCGAGCATAGCAGTGTTGCTAACCTCTCTTGAGCCTGATTGTTGTCTTTAAATAAAAAGGGATACAACAAATACAATCCATTCCAACACTAGGAGGTCCACTGTGCCTCATTGGAAACTTCTGATTGACTGGTTTATTGTCACCTTGTCTAGATGCAAAAAGGATTATGGGTAGAGAAACACTAGCCTTCCAATAAAAAGCACACCCATGGCATTTGTGACGTGGAACGTCTTGCATGTCATGTATGCAGAAGGGGTGTGTCAACAACAAGGCTCAGCGTCACCATCACTTATTACCTGAAGCTACATCCTGGAACAAAGCAACATGGTTTTAAGTGTAGCCATTAAGTGTAACAGGAACACCAGATGACAAAACAGATACATCATATTCTTCTGAGTGGCCATTAAAAACCTTCTTTTTCAGAAAACAAGTGTACATATCATGTACTATCAACAAAAACTGTGTGAAATAACTTTTAATTATACATTGGAAGACTGTCCGGTAGCCCGATGGGCAAATACTGCTAACAGAAGATTTACATTTAGTTATAATTCTAGAATGTATTTCAGGGATTTTCTGTTCTTTGACCTTCCATTCTTTGACTAAATTGGTTCAAGCCCCTTCACTATTGTTTGTTTATTTGACTATAACATTAAAACCAAACAACAAATAGATTTATGTAAAAGAAAAGAAAACACTTGAAAAGGAGCAGGATGAAGTTTAACTTATATACTACTGCTCCCTTACCGCATCCTTCTACCTACCCTAAATTCCTATGTCAGATCCCATAAGTAATTCAAAAAATCTTACACATATCAGACTAAATTCTAAGCACAAAACACAAAAATGCTATACAGATCAAGGATAGACTATGTCCATTTTGCAACAGCATTTCACATCAAAAATAAACTCTGTCTCTTTTGTAGCAGTAATACACATATCAAAAACAAAAATGAACTCAACTATCATTTAATGATATGTTATTTTATAATAAAATGACATGTTATTTTATAATAATTTTTTAATGGCACTCAAAAAAGGATGATTGATTATTACTTTCTGGCACTTGTTCCTTGATATAATACAAGATGTCCATGAGCGTCAACATCTATAATCGTTAAAATAAATCGTTGATCATTGTTTCTTTCAGGTTTAAAGGTTGATTTTTATTCCTGAATTAAAGCTAAATAAACTAATTGATTATTTGTGGTTCTACATCAGTCTTCATGGTCTAAACAAGACACAGTTGTTAGATTAGTTTAATATTATAGTTTATTTTTAAAATGTTGTTATGTGACTTGCTCTGACAAATGTCAATCCAATTGCAGCTAATGACACATTTTGGGTCGTGAACCTTACTTTAGGGAATCATGATCTGAAAATATCTATAAAAAAGTTAGAATGACAAAATCTTTTTTGCATGAGTAAAATTAAGTAAAATATAAAAAATAAATATAAAACCAGCACATTACTTTGTACACTAAATTCAAACTGCAGAGTGTAAATGTGGACTCCGAAGTAATATTTTATGTGTCTTGTTTGAAGTTTAGTTTCCATTTCACAACCAACGACTTGCCAAAACTAGAAGTATCAAGGTCAAGGTCAAGGCGACTTTATTGATAACCATAAGTAGATTTGTTCTGCAATCTGGTGAGGACATCTCAAACTTTATTCACAACACATTAAAACCACAGGACACAGAGTACAGGTTAAAACCAGCACAAGCAGAAGATATGAACAGGTACTCCCAGCGGCTCACTGATCAAGGTTAAAACAGACTAAAATAAATAAATAAAACAGACTAAAATAAATAAAAGTCATTAGATATCATTAAAATGCCAATATTAAATCATATTAAATAAATAAATAAGTTAAGACTACGTTAAAATAAGACAGACCCCAAGAATTTAAGTAAAATGAAGTAAAGTGCATCAAGGCTTATTAAAAAATTCAGTTATATGTCTCTGCCACTTGTCAATTTGCAGTTTACATCCATGTTTAATATAATATCTGTGGAAGAATGTAAAGAAATGAATAACAAGTATTGAGGGAATTTTTGCATTTATGATTGCTATGTCTTTACCTAGTAACTAAAGAGGCGACACAAGAGGTTCTGCAGAATATTACGACGTTTCAGTGAAGATGACCTTTGATGTTCTGGAAATCAATATCATCACTTAAGCATTTTATCCTGTATCTATGCACTAATTCTTCAGGAACAGACAAATACATGTGAGTTCAAACTCTCTTTGACCCCTGACCAATGTGATTAAGTGTGAACACATGCGCTAAACTTATAGAAATTACCTTCAGAGTTTCAGAGATATTAAACAGACTAGGACGGATGAGTAACAAAAACATTTTGTGTGTTTTCTGCCCACATATTTGGAAAATACAACAAATCCCATCATTTGTTTTTCATGAGTTTGATGCTAAACTGTGAATGAGGCACAGCTGAGATATAAAAGTATCCTAGTCATGAGTTTAACATGTAACTTATAAAGTATGCAGCACTGACAACACTGAAGCGCTCCATTTCCTTCATCTACTGTTTATTTGACTGGTGTCTGAATTCGTATCCGACTAATTCTGTAAAGCCCTGTGAGGCAACCTTGTTGCGATATAGGGCTCTACAAATAAAATTTAATTGAAAACTGAACGAATTGAAGGTATTACAATAACAAAAAAGAATAGCATTTACTCTGTTCTACCAGTCAACATATTTAATAACACCACTATTCTCTAAAAATGACATTTTTACCCCGCCCCCTGAATGGGAGGCAAGGGGTATTGTTTTTGGTTTGGTTTGTATGTTTGTTTGTTTGTTAACACTCTAGCAGCAAAATTATTGAGTGAATTCTTACCAAATTGGGTTTATAGATTGCCAGTGAGGCAGAACAGATGTCAATACATTTTGGGAAAAGTAGGTCAAAGTTTCAATTTTTTAGGAATTTTTAAAATCTTTTTTTTTTCTCTCCCATTTATCTTAAATGGGCAAAAATTTCACGTCTATAAAAACATCAATTTTGTTTCAATTTACTTCAAACTTAGCACATATGTAGAGCTAATTGATATGCTGACATCACCACACACATAGACGTGATGATGTCAGCTGGATCGATGCTAAAATCATTTTTCTCACCTCTTCATATGGCTTGGAGCTTAGTACTCCACAGAAGCGCCACACCTCTGCCCAGAACTCTGGATAGCTGTCCACAGACCACTGGTACAGGTCACTGTAACTCGCTAGAGGATGGAAAGATAAAGCAGCTATTACAACACAGATTCATCTCGTGAATAAACAGAATGTGAAACCGTTACACTTGGCTGAAAGTGAGAAAACTAAAATATGGCATCTTAAAATCAAGTGCCTTTCTTACTGAAGCCACAAAATAGGCATAAATAATCTATGATATTCTAATGCGCTGCTAATGTGGTTTTGTTAATACAGTAAGTCGTGTGTAGTTAATGTTTGCAATGTTAATGTTTTGTAGTAATCTTAAAATAATACTTTCATTCATGTGGATTCACAAATATTTCTCTACAAGAATGTACAAGAGTTTCAACTACAGTGACCTAATTCTCCACTCTTTTCTTTTGCTTTATTTTAATTATATTTTATGTTTTATTGATTATGTTCCAATTGTGTGTTTTTAACTTGTCTCTTTTCCATTTTTGTAAAGCACTGTGAATTGTCCTGTGTACGAATTGTGCTGTACAAATGAATTTGCCTTGCCTAATTCTAATAAACTCCAGCACCACCTGACAAGTTAAAATAAAAAGAAGAAGAAGATATCTTGTATAAACAATGCTACCACAGGGACTTAAATTTTTTTAAAAATCAGGCCAAATTTACATTGCACTTATACATAAGCCATACCTACACTTGCTCCCCTTTCATTCCTTCTCACGTTTACTCAAATGCTAACTGAACAAGTTTTGCAGCATTCTGTCTGCTCCAATAACCACTGGATCCAACGCACACTGTGTGGGTTTCATTGACCGTTTTAGGAGACGTGTATGTAGCGTTAGTATCTGGGATCAGAGTCAGTCCAGACAATGACAGAGCTTAAAGTGTTGTAAACGACGCATCACCATGAAGTGGGAGCGGTGAGCGGATTCGAAGACAACATATTTATTATTTTAACACTGTTGTAACCGGTGTGAAACTGCAGTAGAGATGCTGATTCATTGTCTCTTTCTGTGTTTACATGGTTGCGCACGGTTAGCTAGCATACTCCAGCGCTAATGCACTGAAAATAGCGCTAATTCACAGGTTAAAAAAAAAAAAAATGAAAAAGAAAGGCGCTCCGTGGGTCATTACGCGTAGTGTTTTCAGAGATAGCTTGAAGAAGTAATGGTCTCCGTTTCCTCTCGGCTCAGTGAAATCCGTCTAGTATCACTTCCAGCTCAGACACGGCTCCTCTGTTCTCCGCCTGCCTGCCTCCCTCCTCCCAGACTCACCCAGATTAAGTCCGTAGTCTCCGTTGACCTGTATCCTGAACGTATCCATCTGAGTGTTCCTCTTAGAGTCCGGGTACCACATCACCTGGCTCTCCGTGTCCATAATGTTCTCGCCCTTGCCTTCCGTGTCTTTGGACATCTTCGTTGCCGTGTCTCCTGCTCGCTGACAAAACCGCCGGTTGCTCGGAGAGTCCTCGTGCGCCGTGCCTGAACGGAGTGGGGGCTCGCGCTGGATCGGATCACCGGTTTACTCTGGGTTGCAGCGGCGCGCGACAGCTAACACGGATCACTGTCCGACAGGAGCGCGGGGCTGCCAGTGAAAAGTGACAGCGCACGCCCCGCCCCTGACGTCATGACGCAAGGTAGGGGGTCAGTTCAAGAGCCGCGCTTGTGTTCGTCTACGTTTTAAATTAAATTAAATTAAATTAAATTAAATTAAATTAAATTAAATTAAATTAATAAAAAGTAGTGGCTTTTTATTAAACAGTTGTGTGTAGCAAACGGTGAATTATTTTTATTTTTACCTCCAATGTAATTTCATGGCAGCAACATAGAAAGCTGCATGACGTACTGTGTAGCATCCTTTTAACCACAGTCTGTAACTGTGTGGGAACTGTGGAGACCAGCTGCTGGAGTTTAGGGAGAGGCATGTTGTCCAGTTCTTGTTTGATAGAGTGATGTTCGATGCAACAGATTTCCTTTTCTGATCTGATATCGAGTCAAATTCAGGCTGGTATTGGCGATACTGGTCCGATACAGATACTTTGTACATATATACTTAATGTCTGGAAAATCTAAAAAAAAAAAAAAAAAAAGTGTATTTCAAATCATAACTTCGTAAAGAATACAAGACAGAAGAGTAATTCATTATTAATTATTAAGAACTACTGGCATATGAATTTACGTTACATGAACGTGTTAACATGAAACATGAAAACGCTGAACATGTAACACTTCAACAGAAGTATCCAACATTGACACTTTCCCTCATTCACAAGCCTTTGTTCAGGTACAATAGCATATTTACTATTTTCCCCTTTAGTCTGTTCCATTTTTTGCTGAGTACAGACTGAGTCAGAGTTGACTGACGCAGTACACACTTACTCAGGCGGAAGAAGAAGTAGTTCCCACCAATCACATATCATTTGGACAAGATCCCAGTAGTTCAGTTACTTTCCACTGTGTTCCATTACCTCAAATGACCGAAGTATCCAAAGTATCGATATTTTGATATTTGATATTTTGATCTGTGAATCGATTCTAAAGTGTAAAGATCTGGTATCGGAGATATCGATATTTGAGTATCGATTTGCTCATCACTAACCGATTCTAGATACTCAACAGTCCTGTGTCTTCTTTCATATGTTAAATATTTTCAGTTGATGAAAGGTCTGGACTATAGACAGGCCAGTTCAGCACCCGCACTCTTCTACCACAAAGGTATGTTAATGTCATCGACACAGTACATGGTTTAGGATTGTCTTCCTGAAATATGCAAGGCTTTCCCTGAAAAAGTCATCTGAATGGGAGCATACATTGGTCCTGTAATACCTGTAATTAAAATACAAAAAAGTGTTGTTTTTTGTTTTTGTTTTTTACTGTAGGACTTTCTGTCTCTGTAGATAACCTTTTCTTTTTTCTTAAAATTGTATACTTTTTTTTTTTTTAACATTTGATGTTTTCCATGTTCTGTTGTGAATAAAATATGGGTTTATGAAAGCTAATCATTATGTTCTGTTTTTAATGACATTTTTTCTTGACAAACTGTCTACATTTGCTTTATTAACTCAAAGAAATCTATTGAAATCTACTGAAAGAACAGCGTTAGATCTGAAAAGGTACAGGCCATAACATGTATGCAGTAGTTTAGTCAACAGATTCTAACATAACACCTTTCTTAATTGGTACATTTTCTTTTTTTAACATTTGATATGTTCTATTGTGAATAAAATATGGGTTTATGAGAGCTAATCATTATGTTCTGTTTTTACTGACATTTTTTCTTTCAAGTTGTCTTCATCTGCTTTACTAACTGAAAAAAATCACATGAAAAAACAACATTAAATCTGAAAAAATATAGGCTATAACATGTATGCAGTAGTTTAGTCAAGAGATTCTAACATAACACCTTTTTTTCTCAAATGGCACATTCTCTTTTTTTAACACTTGATATGTTTTCTATGTTCTATTGTGAATAAAATGTGGGTTTATGAGAGCAAATCATTACGTTCTGTTTTTATTGAAATTTTTCTTGACAAGTTGTCCTCATTCGCTTTATTAACTGACATGATTAATTGTTGTATGATATAATTAACTAATCACATCTTGCTGTAAATTATGAATACAAGTCGCGTACGTATTTTAAATGATTTGTGAATGAATGTGAACTGAACTGAACTTTATTAACTGAAAACAAAAAATCTATTGAAATCTACTGAAAGAACAGCATTAGATCTGAAAAGGTAAAAGCTATAACATGTATGCAGTAGCTTTGGTCAACATATTCTAACATATGTTTCCCCACCGTACCGCTCTTGAACGTCCCCTCTCCGTGCACGCGCATCTCATTTGTCAAACTGGGAGGCCTCAGCCACATGCACGCGGCCATCTTGCCTGTCAAAATAAAGTATTCTGATTGGTTGTCAGCGCGCTGGTCCCACATCAGCCGACAGATCGGTCTATGCTGGAGGCGTTCCGTCACCGTTAGACAGGCACCGGCTTCAGCCAATGAAAACGTCGCTTCTGGTTCGTCGATGGGCGCCTTTTGACCAATAGGAGAAGGAGAAGGTAAGCACATTTTAGAGGTGTGCCCAATCACAGAGCAGAACGAATGACCCTCCTTAACATGCAGTGGTGTCATTGAAACTTTATTTCAAGGATAGAAGCGCATTTAATCATGTCCAGTCGTGTCTGCTCAAGTCTACAGCACTATATATCTTTATCTTCTCATGCATAAAAAGGTTTATCCTATCCTAAACATGACTGACTTTCTTAGAACTGACTTTGTTTGGTGGTTGTACTAATTTTTATTACACACCCATGACCTGTTGCTCTGCACTGTCAGATTCACCATGAGTGCAAATGCTGTAAAATGCAATCAGTGAGCATTAAATATATTAATAGAGTCATCAGTGCACATGCGGGGATTAAAAAGGCATATACGGGCTGCAGGATAAAGTGAGCATGCAGTTCAGTTTGCTTTTTTAACAAGCCTACAGTACCAGTAAAGCAGGTACAACTACTCTACAGCATAGAAAAGACTGAGCCAACATTTTATAACATGATCTGTAAAACTGCCACGGTAAAATCATGTGTACTCAAGTACTCTTAAGGACAATTTTGCCATCCAAATATATTTTACTTTAGTACTGCACTACACAGATTTTTATTTATTTATTTACTCCCCTACCTTTTTCTGACACTTACAGGGGTTTTCCAAGTTTTCAGTGGGTTAGGTGCTGTCTAGGTTCTAGTATTTTCACCAAGTTTGCAAAACTACTCAAAACTATTCAAAACCCACCTGTTCAAACTTGCATTTTCTTGAGCTCTTTGTTCTTTTGTTTGTTTGTTTGTTTGTTTGTTTGAGAAGCATCTTTGAGTGTCCAAAAAAGTGCTGCATAAGTCTGATGCATTATTATTATTATTATTATTATTATCATTATTATTATTATTATTATTATTATTACTGAAAGACTTGGGCATGTATAGCTTTGTATGTCCTCCTGAGACCCAGTAAGTACACAGTTTCCATATCTTCCATTAAATAATTGCTTTGATTGGAAACAGCACGATGCAACAGGTTTTTTTCCACATACATTTTTTTAAATATATATAATGTCCTTTTCAGTGTATTTTTAAAAAAAATTAAGTAAAGCTGTTAAACTCTTGTCCACTACAGAGGACATAAATGCATTGCTGGGTCTCAGGAAGATATGAGGGAGAGTTAAAAAGTTCACAGACGAGGGTTGTGTCACTGGGAATGAAAGTTGGATCTACCAATTTGAACCAGAGAGCGAAATTCAATCAAAAAAATGGCATTCTAAAAGGAGCAGCCGGATCTGTGGAATTCAAAGCAAAGACGTCTGTTAAATAAATAAATAAATATACTTATATGATATAATAACTGCCATATTTTCTTGTAGTAATATAATTCTTTAATAATACAAGTTGCTGATTTTACTTGTTTTTTAAAGGTGAATTTGCACACTGGCAGTTATTATTACAATATTATTGGCACTTATATAATGTAGTAATGGTAAGAATACTCAGATGTGTTTAGGATTTATTTCCATTAACCTCCTAACACCTACCAATGCATTTTTGTCCTTTGTATAGGATGATAGTTTCACAGCTTTACTTTTAAAGAAAGAAAAGAAAAGGAAAGAAAAGAAAAGAAAAGAAAAGACTGTCCACTGTAAAGAACATTCCATTAACCCATAAAGACTCAGTGCTACATTTGTGGCAGTTCCCAAATGAATTTTTCTTTATATTTAAGAATTTTTAAGTGATTTATCACCATTTATGATAATATTATCCTCTGTGTTTTGCATTTTTCAGTGTAAATCATGTGTTTTCCTATATTTAATTCACTGATGTTCACACAAACTCAGAGTAAATTCTAAGGTTATTGCATCAAAAGAGAGAAAAACTGAAGAAAAAGTGTTTTTTCAACAAAATATATTTTTAACTAAATGTAAAAAAAGTGTGCCCATCCACTGTCATTGATCCAAAGCCATGGGTTTTACTGGTGAATCAATGTTGTAGAAGATGACAGTGTTTCCATGGTAACTACGGAGCCTCTGAACGTC
>JAPQRP010049877.1:0-11833 GCA_037367295.1 Apogon hyalosoma
GATCCAGTTTGATTTATACCATTATTTATACATGTATTTTTCCATCTGAAAGATATAAAGTATAAAAAAAAAAAAAGCATTAATAGAAAGACCACACAGCTGAAATTCACGCAAGTTACATCACCTCCCTTAAAAAGGCTGAGGTGAAATATGTGGGGGTGGTGGCCACTTTGGACCTGGTGATGTGTCAGATGCGAATAGAGATGCAGTCCACTGAGCTGTTTCACACTAAACTATCTTTACTACAAGCTACAACTAAATAGACCAACGTCATGTGTGCAGTTGACCATTCATTATTCATCATTGACCACCATTTTTATTTTATCTCCAGTCTCCATTGCACCAACAGGTCATATTGTGGTAGTGACCTTTGCCGCAGCCCCCATTTTTTTAACATCCACCAGGTCACAGGCAGTGATGGGGTAAAGTTATGCCCTGTACATGCAACAACAAAATTATGTCAATCCACAAAAGTTTAATATCATATCAGCCTTTCATCCACATGACACTGGTGTTGTCGGTCTCCTGAAATGGTATTTTTGAAGAATGAATCCCAGAGCAGAAAAATTTCACAACACCTCCCTTGCGTTGCCGTATGGCAGTGGTCCTCAATCTTTTTCTGTCAGGCCCTCTTTGGAGGACAAAAAATCTCCAGGCCCCCCTCAACCCCAACAACATTGTAACCGTGGTGCAATTATAACATTTATTGAAAGAAACCTCAATATTGTAACAATACTTTTTGCTTTTCCTTGAATAATTTGTTATGCAAATTAAAAGTAACAGATTTTTTTCTTGAATAATACAAAAAAGAAAAACCTCAACAAGACTGCTACCTAACAATATTTTTCCAAATAAAAATAGAAAATGTGCAATTATCTAACAACTATGACAATGAAGTTACTTTTTTTTCAGATCAACAAAGAAAGTTTGGTGACAACGATGAACATTTTAATAATATCAGTGGCTGCAATGAGCCCGTTTCCATTGCACATCTCAGAACATTAAAGTCAAACTACAAACTGCAAAAACAGGAACATTGCACATTTGTCTTTTCCAGTCCAATCCTTGTTCATTCTCCAAACCTCAACTCTTCGCCTGGTCTATTAACAGATAACCATGGCAGTAGATTGGTTTGTTGTACATCCCTTAAATGAGTGCAGGGTACTCCAACACTAAAACATTAGTTCCAACTGCTACATGTTCGAACCTGAAGAAAAAAAAAAAAAAAAACACCCAGCAGTGCGCTCATGTCCCCCCGGCAAGTCTTTGCACCTCCCCTGGGGGGCCAGCCCCACAGTTTGAGAAACACTGCCGTATGGACAGGCAAAACACCACTTTTTGGAAATGATGACACCTCAGTATCACGTGACCAGAAGAAGAAAACCCCGGACGTAACAACCGGTAACAACAACAACAACAACAACAATGGCAGATTACAAAGTTGTGTTTGTGCTGCAGGCGCTGCAGTTTATTAAGCACTACTACAACAAAACCTGGTAATGATGTATCAACTCGACAACTAGTGGAGACGCATAAACAGATACACACATCAGATACTTCAGGACCTCATGCACATGCTCACTGCATTCTTCTGTGATTTTAGCGTATCCTGCAGCTCTGTCTGTGTTCGTGTACAGCGTCACATATAGGTGTAGCATACGTATTACATCATTTAACCCAGTTTTCCCGTTTCCACCTGGACACAGATATTTCTTGAAACAATACATGTATGGACGCAAAACTCAGAATCTGCAAGAGAAACATACCACAAGCGTTGTCTTGACATAGCCTTAGGTTTGTGAGGTTGTATTCCAGCCTCAATAAACTATAAAATATTCCATTTTAAATGAAGGCTAAAACACGCATCTGGAGGAACATTTAAGCATGAAATGAAACCTAAGTAATATGGGTGGCATTATACATTTCCATTCATCATAAAATGTAACATGAGTGATATTTGTTACATATGTATATCATTTCAGAGACAGGGTTAGTGCATGCAACATTCATGAAAATAGTACATGTCCATTGCTGCACCCAAACATCTGTATGATTAAATCTGTATAAATTATACAAATATACACAGATTTATTGTTGATGGCAGCTTTACAATAGGCATCCATTCCCAGCAACAGGCACAGGGATGACAGTAGATATATTGGACTAACAGAGGAAGGAGGACTGGAAGGAGTTAGTGTGACAGATTGGGAGAGAGAGTCAGAGGATGGAGGGAAAAGTGCTTCTTCAGCCTAAAGATATTCACGACCTCCTCGCCACACAAACAGCAGGTTTTCAGAATTTATGCCAGTTTGACCAAAGTGTTTGTTGAGATCTGAAAAATGTTGCTACAGCAAAACCTGGAGGGTAAAGCAACTGGAATGTACGGTACGAGCCAAACAACAGACAGAGATTTTCTTAATAATTTGGAACCAAAACACATTGAAAATATAAACAATATCATTTTACAGGCGTGTGTTAGACTTCTTGTGAGTATCACATCAATCATTATTTTTAGTAGAGTTTGCTCATTCCCAGATGGCTGACATTCATCCACAGATTTCTGAGTAAGGAATGTCTCAAACAATGTCACACCTTATTCAACAGGAGAACAAAAACGCTTATTCTTTAGTTTGATATTTTAAGAGACTTTTTTTTTTAAACACAGTCTGCTGGGTTCTTCTGCATTTCAGAAAAGAGACCTTTAACACGCAATACATAGCATTTCACGATATCTGAAAAAAAAAAAAAAGTGTTGCTCTTAAATTACCCATAAGTTTATGTTCCTCCCCTCGCGTATGGTCACGAGTTGTAGGTAGTGACCAAAAGAATAAATTCAAGGATACAAGAGTGGAACTGGGTTTCCTCTACAGCAGGGGTGTCGAGCCCGTTAAAGGGTCCAATCCGGCTTGTGGGATGAATTTGTGAAATGGAAAAATTACACTGAAGATATTAACAATCAATGGTGTCAAAAATAATTTTAATTCAGGATCCACATACAGATAAATCTCAAGTGGGTCAGACCAGTAAAATACTATCATAATAACATAAATAATGACAGCTACAATTTCGCTCTCTTTTTTTGTGTGCAAACAAGTAAAATCACATGAAAATGTTTACATTTACAAACTATCCTTTCACAAAAAATGTGATTAACTGAACAAATATGAACAACATGCAGTGTCTTTAACAGAAGTGTAATCTTACCAATATTCTTTCTTTTTTGTGTTTTTGTAGATCTACTGTGATCTGTAACTTGTAATGTGTAAATGATAAACTCGGATATAATATTGTTAAAATTCCATTTATTTTTCTTAAGAAATTTCAGGTTGTTTGTGGTTGTTCATGTTATTCACATTTTTTAAACAATACTTTTAAGATGTAAACATTTTCATAATGCCATTTTACTTTTTTCACAGTTATTATTTTACTGATCTGGCCCACTTGAGCATTGAAGCATTACTAATCAATTTTCAGTAATATTTTACTCAGTACATGTTCAATAACACACTTTTCGCCCATCATTTTATTGCTCAAATGAAAAATTAAAAAAGAAAAAAGCAAGACAGTGAGAATCATCAGGAAAGTTCTATTTCCTGTTTGTGTTCAGCCAATGGGTGAAGACGGCAGAAGACAGTACATCGTCCTCATGGACGTATGCTCATTACTAACCCTGACTCTGCTTTACAGAAGCTAGTTAGCATGATCCCTGTGATCAGCAATGACAAGGTAAGCTAATGTTTCTATGGTTAGTTAGAATTCTGAATTTATCTATCCTCAGTGCCCCGCCCCTTGTTTGAACATGTAAAATGTTGAAAAAATGTAAGCGTTCCAGCTGGAAAACGAACATCACAGACTGTAGCGTTACTTACTGAACTATCTGTCCACACAACTTTCTGCATCCCAAAGCTCTCCTATCTCTTGTATTTTTTTTTGCGGGGGGGGTCTACTGCACCATTTATGACGAGAATTTGTATGTAACTCAAAAGTAATCCAGGAGTCATGTAACGCATTCTGAGACAGCGATATTGTAAGGTAAGGAATTACTTTTAAATAACAGTGACAAGTAATCTGTAATGTATTACAGTTTGGAAGTAACTTGCACAATACTGGTTAGGAGTGTTTTGTTTTTTTTTTGTTTTTTTTTATTATTGAGACCAAGAGAACCCTAGTGGTAGAAAATCCATACTTTTGGTTGATTCTTTTATCCTCATACTTAATGAAACCAGTGTACCACAAAATAGTGCAAAACAGTATACCATTAAATACTTTCATATTGATCTTTGGTCAGTTAAGTCTAATCCGTTCTTCCTTGCATTGAAATGAACATTTTATGTGATATTTTGCAACATTCTGTTAAAATGAATGCATTTATAAACTGAATTAAATTCTCTTATAGGTTGAACTGACCTCAACAACCAGTGGCTCCCAACCAGTGTCTTCTACAGCCAGATCTGTGTCCACACTTTAATAGCTTTGGTATCAGATAAGCACAATCTGCTATCATTGCGGGAAAGGGGTTAAAACTCCTTGGGTTGTCTGTATTTCTTTAAATGAATCACAGACATCTTAGGCAGTGCAAGCGTAGGATGCAGCAATAGCGCCTTTTGCAAAATAGCATTAGGGGAGAATGTGTTTTAGTTGAGCATTTTGTTTGTTTAGAAATGAGTCACGGTATTAAAATGACTACATCTCTGCAAAAGGAAGCCCATGAAAAGACATGTTTTCAGTGAATTTGTATTGTGTAGTTGCATGTCACAAGGAAGTGGTAACATGCAAGGATATGTTGTTGTTGTTTTTTTTTTTTTTTTTTTTTTTTTTTTATTCCAGCACAGTTACTCTATCAGAGTACATCCTGTGAGCCAGATTACATAACTTAAACATAGAAACACATATGTGCTTAAAATAGAAATCCTATATCATGTTAATCTCATTGCCTTCGTTTCCTTTCGATTTTGACAGAACTAGGATTCTTTCAGTTTATGAATGATGCATCTACATGGAGAGCAGGAGAAAGACCAATGTTCAAAATTAATTATATGTAATGGATTATTTATATCATACTAAAAACATTTTACTGCAGATCTGCAAGCATTTTAGTTGTTCAGTGTCGTTCAGCAGTGGAAGAGGCTTAATGCACACAGGTCCTGTTGTAGTTTTAGTTGACTGCCCCTGTTTTAGATGTTAACACATAATTAAACACTTTGCCTTTCAATGGCACAACCAGTAAAGGAGTGAAAAACAATAAATCATTTTCACTGGTTTTTAAATTGTACTTTGCCACAAATGACATGAGTAACCTTGCTCCATTTAACTGGCAGCTACTAGTTCTGTTGGCAGTATTGACTTGTATTGATAGTATTTCCAATGAGCAATCAGTATGACATGTCTGAGGGTCAAAAGGTCACATGGATAGACTGATGGATGACTGCTCAGCTGCTGCTTGGCATATATCAAATTGGACACAATTTAAAGACCTTGTAAAAACATTTTTAAGCATTGCTATATTTGAATTCTAAGTAACTATTGTTTCTGTGATATCAGAATGGAGAGGGAAAAAAAAGGTTTGAGGCCCTGATTTACTTTCAGTCCTTTCATATTTGCCAAAGCTTGAAAAAAAAAAAAAAGCGCACGGAAAAGATCAGTCCAAGACATTTCTTGCCAAATCTAATGTGGTGATACAAGACTATGAAATGCTTTTCAGAGGCGAGGAATAGCTGCCAAAGTGAACCTACTGTAAGTCTCATTTGTTTACAGTAATTATGGAATTATTTAATAAAAAATGACTTATGTTATCATTTGCATAAACCCTTAAAATACTGTGTAGTATTTTTCCAAAACCGAGCTTTTAACCACCAATTAAAATGGTTGGTGTGGATAGATACAAAATGTATTCCACAAAGGACTCTTGAATATGGTCCAGAATCAGCTGAATGGATATTTAAAATAGGAAAAAAAAGAAAAGAAAACTGAACACGATTCATGGTGCTGACGCTGCCAGCTTTCCCTCCAAGTCGTTCCAATACAAGTTGAGTCTTCTTAACACTGCTGGTGTGAAGTTGACACTCCATATGTGTGTTTGGGTGCATGTGTGTGTGTGTGTGTGCGTGCGTGTGTGTGTGTGTGTGTGTGTGTGTGTGGGCTATGAATCATAGGCTTTTGTGTGCGGATGACAGTTTGAGAGCTTAGCGAGAGGAGGAGGAGGAGGAGGAGGAGGGGACGAAAGGAAGAGGAAAGAGAAGAGAAAAGTGGGGATGGGAGGAGAAGCCCCAGGACACGAGAAACACACATCCTTCCCTTCAGTCGTTCCCTCCTTCCCTCCTTTACTCCTCAACCTACCGCACAAACACACTTATTCAGTCCCAGCAGTCGGTCTCAAGAGGAGATAAGGCTGAAAGACGGACAGGGGTCACACTCCATCAGCTAGAGACAGACTACAAGAAAACACCCTAGCACTACAGAAAAGTCAAACGTAAATGATTTAGACTTTGGAAAATCAGGTGGTCATTGTAGCTCAATAAAAAAAAAAAAAAAAAAAAAAAACATTAACCCTCAGTCTTTTAGTGCAGTCTTTCTCAAACGGGGGTACTTGGAAGAAGCCCAGGGGGTAGTTGGATTTTTTTAAGAAAAATACATTAAATAAGTCATAGTGTTCTAAATACAAAATAAATAATGAGAATGAATGCTGAAATATAAAACACAATAAATACATTCATGTAATAGTTTTATTGTCCATCATCTTGTTTAAGCTTTGGTAACATTTTCAGAAGATTTCTATTGTATATTATTCAAAATGAGTTTATTTGAGTAATTTAATTATTTTTTTTTGCTGATGAAAGGTTAATTTATTAATTAATGACCAATTTATTCATTTTTCTCATCAATGAATGAAGGTACTTTTAAGTTTGTATTTTGCACACAAAATTAACTTAAAATTAAACTAAATTTTATTGTTTTTATATATATATATATATATATATTACAGTTAAATATATGTTGTTTGTTTTCAAAGTTTTGAAAATAAAAACAGACACCTTTGGCACAGGCATACATTTTGCCTTTTTTTTTTCAATCATAAAAGGCTTGGGGGTTCTTGGGTAAAAGGGGGTACTCCACTGTAAAAAGTTTGAGAACCACTGTTTTAGTGTATTCCTGACAATCTAGCACTACTGATTTCTGGTCTGACATCTGATTGTATCCTCTAAAACAGTGGTTCTCAGACTTTTTACAGGGGAGTCCCCTCTGAATTATACATTTTTTTGTAGCCTAACACCCCCAACTCTCGTACCCCCATTTGAGAAAGACTGCTCTAAAAGTGCTACACCACTGACAGGAAAAGACACCGTCATCTTCTGTATTAATTCCTCTTCCCTAAGACATTCTGCAGTTTAGGGCTTTAGTCATGCCAACACAGTCTTGGAACATAAAGTAGTTTCCAAGACAGATCCTTCAGGTTTTGATTGGCTCAGCTCCGGTCTAAGCTTTTGTAAAATCCTCCATGGACACTCAGCGCCACACATGATTTCAGTAGTGGGTTTAGATTTCCTGGGTGAGCTCAGTGTGGAATGGACGGAGATGGAAGGGATAATTAGAGGAGGATGATAAAAGAGAAAGGAGACACACTGAGATTAATGGGAGAGAATATGAAGAGCTGGAAAGATACAAACCCGGGACTGCATGAGGTGTGTTTGGTGTTTTCAGACTGGTGTTTGAGAGCTGCATGAGACCTCTAAAGCCCAGAGGCAGGGACGTTGTTAACATATTGTTAGTGTTAGTGAGTTGTTAGTGTGACTTTCAATGCCATGTTACTGTCGCCAAAACGAAAATAAGAGAAGGTGCTAGAGCAATATCCTTGTTTCTGACATCGACTCTTAAAGGGTGTATTGTCGTTGCACAACAGCAGAGAGAAGCTTTTAAATATGTCAGTCAACCACAACATGATGACCACTGACAGGAGAAGTTGGAATAATGTTGATTATCTCTTTAAAATTCTATGCATTAAGCCAGGGATGTCAAACTCATTTTAATTCAGGGGCCACATACAGCCTAATATGATATAAAGTGGGCCAGGCCAGTAAAATAATATAAATAATAGGATAAGAACTGATAAATAACATCAACTCCAAAGTTTTCTCTATGTTTTTGAGTGGAAAAAAGTAAATTCCCATACTGAAAATGTTTACATCTATGAACTGCACTTGAACATAACATGAATAAATATGAACCTGAAAATTTGTAAGAAAAATAAATGAAATTTTAACAATATTGTGCTTTAGTTTATTTATTTACACATGTGCATCCCAACGTACACATCCCAGTGGATCTACAAACACACAAAACTTTTAGTAACAGGCAGAATATTGGTACAATTACACTGACCTCTCTTAAGACATTACAGGTTATTCACATTTTTTTGTAAAAGGCTAGTTTGTATTTGTAAATATTTTTGTGTAATTTTACTTGTCTTATACTTAAACAAAGAAATATTTGCAGTTTTCATTATTTATAGGTTTTTATGGCAGCATTTTACCGGTCTGACCCACTTTAGATTGAACTGACATAAAATGGTTTTAAGACTCTTGATTGTTAATATTTTCAGTGTAATTTTTGCATTTTACAAATTCATTCCACAGGCCAGATTGGACCCTTTGGCGGGCCACATGTTTGACTCTTGTGTTTTAAGCAGTCCCCGAAGCTAAATAAGCCACAGCTTAGGGCTTCACGATCTGCAGAGGCCTCAAAAAAATTCCCGATTTTTTTTTTTTTTTCTACTCAATGTGTTGTCTTGAAATAAACATTTTTTCAAATTAATCATCTATAAGTGACCAGATAGTTGAATCTTAGATGATGTGCAATATTTAGTGTCAATATTGAGCATTCCTTGCGTGACTAGCCTGTAGATAATTTATGGAATTATAGTGCATATAATTGTTTGATCTCACAGATGAACTGAGGCACTTCTATGATTAAGGCAAACGGAATTATCCTGGAAAAGAACAAATTCAACACAAAGATCTGAATCAAATCATTTTTCAAGACAAGATTTATTTAGTTTTCCCTAATGTGGAAGAAATATTCTGACTATTTCTATGTCTGATGGTAACAAATTGTTCAGGAGAAAGATCATTTTCACAGCTAAAGAGAATTAGGCTTACGCCGTCAGAAGCAATGGCGAGGGGTATGTCCCCGAACACCCCCAATCCTTAATGATGTCATGACGTGAGGCATCCCCAGGTCATGACCTTTCATTTGCACTTGATTTGAAGTCAATCAGACAAATAGTTCCAGAGATACAAACAAGAGTGTTTGGTGAATTTAAACTTTTGAGCGGCCCCTTGTGAGCAATCTAGAAATGGTAAAACGTCCAAAATCAAATCAGTTCTTCCTCTCCATGACTGACCTTGATATGAAAAACATGGAATTTCTAAACCAAATATTTTTCAAGTTATCAACATGAAGGATATCTGGCAGTGGCGGAGCCGGCGGCGACGGTTGGACCAAAAACATAATATCTCCGACACTCCGTTCAGGGATATAATAAAAAAATGAACTGACAACAACTATGTCTCAAGAAAAAATGTCTGCACTTACCATTATGGAATCATAGCATCATAGAAAGCAATAAGTTGCGTAGCATATCTTTTGATGAGAAAATCAGTGATTTTGCTTTTGCAAAATCAAGAAAGAAAATATTTTAAGTTGTAACTTAAAGGATTCTCTAATAATTTGTGTGTTTTTACAACACAATCTTTATTATTGAATATTATTAATAGAAATTAAAAGGCAATATATTTTAAGTTTGTCATATAATTATAAGATGTATTTAAAGTTTTCTGAGACCAGCTGGTGTCATTTAAAAGGGGTGGGGGCTTCAGGGCTTATAGCTCAGAGCCTCACCAAGTCTAAATCCAGCCCTGGAATTAAGCAGCATGTCCAGTCCTTGAGGTTTATGTGTTGGAAACATGCAAAGGATAAACGTCTTAGTTTTTCTTTAGTGACTTTGACAAATAGCCAAATTTTGACATGACAAACAGATCAGAGCATCTTCAATCTGCAGGTCTTCCTGAGTCTTGCTAGGAATTCCCAGTCTGCAGTGTTTAGCACCAACCAAAAGGACAAGCAGATCTCAACCCAGTCAAGCATTGTGGGAAAATATCATTGCTATCAACATTGAGCAGGTCCTACCATGTTTGGTAACGGATCATTGGCTCAGCTTTTGTTTACCCAGCACATCCAACAGATGCTCATTTAGGCTGAGATCAGGTTGTACTTTACACCACTTTTGGTGGCCACCAAACACCCTACAAGCCTGCAGTTTTGGAGATGCTCCCTCAGATACTTACACTGAAACAGTTTGCTGCTTCCATCTAGAGCTAAAAAAAATGAATCAATAAATTGACTCTACTGGATTTAAAAAATGATAATAACAATGGATTATAATTTTCCTGAATTAAAGCTTTGTTTCCTTAATTTCACTGTCAATAAATATATGTTCCACTGTTGTTTCATGTGGACACTTATTGTGATGCACATGGCGCCAGGATCGACACAAACAACATGAGGTGTAGACAGAAGAGACAAGGACCAAAAGGTAGAAAATGTTTATATGCTCACTTCTCTTCAACCGTCCCTTACTCCTTTAAACTTTTAAGCTTTCACAAACATTAACTTCAACTAGAACAAACCTGAGGTCCAGCGACTTGATCTAAGTATTGTGCACTGCTCATTCCAGCATCCATACTGGCAACACTACTGATGATGTGTCCCAAAGTTTGCATCCTTCCCATGTCTGAGATGCACCTCCCATCCCCCTCTCAACACTGGGGCGAACCTCATGTGTGTGCCATCTATTGGCACAATGGACGGTTTAACATCATGTCTCATGTCTCATGATTCCATAGTGGTACATGCACTGTTGGTGCTTATGTTTGTAGTGAAAGTATGTCCACTGTTAATACTTGTATTTGTCGGAACAGTATTAACTGTCATGGACATTTGTTCTGGTTGTTGGTGGTTGTGCCAAACACCAGCTGATCTACTTGGTTTAGTTATCTGTGCATCACCGGCATCCACCCCACCCCCTCCTCCTCAGTCTCTCTCTCTCTCTTTCGCTCTCTCTCTCTTTTTCCTCTCTCTCTCCTCCTTTACCCTCTATCTCTGACCCCAGCTGGTCAAAGCAGACGTCCATCCTGCAGGAGTCAGGGTCTGCTCCAGGTTTCTGCCTGTTAAAAGGAGGTTTTTTCTCACCAGTGTCACCAGTCACAAGTGTTTGCTCCTGGAGGATTCTGTTGGGTTTCTGTAAATTGGCTTGAGCATCTGGTTCCAACCGGCTCTATATGTAAAGTATCATGAGATGACTTTTGTTATGATTCAACACTATATAAATACAATTTGATTTGATTAAAAATATCAAAGTGGCTATTGTCACAGTACTGTGGGACTACTTTCTCATTTGTCTATTACTACAGAGCCAATCAACACCCTCGTTATCTCATGTGTAGACTGGTAACCTGTCACCCTGCTGCCACAGTACTGTGGCAATAAGCATCGCACACGCCATGTGCTGATATTGGTACCCTAGCCTAACATGAAAAGGCTAAGGTACTACTTACTAGAAGTTCAGTGTGCACCTAAATCAGCCACTGGGACAATGTTCAGAATTTGGATTGTTTTACTGGCTCTGTGGCAATAGACAAACCGATATTTCGTGCCACAGTACCGTGTTCATGAATTTATTTATTTATTAAAATGTTTGTTAGTTCTATCTTAAGTTGTTGTTGTAAGTTGGATACAAATGTATTGAAGACTGCTTTGCACATATTGTTCTTATGTCTAT
>JAPQRP010049878.1:0-11826 GCA_037367295.1 Apogon hyalosoma
TCTCCCTTTGTGCAGTAATCTACACCTGGCTTTACTGCCTCCATCCAGAATAATATACATTATATAGACTAAATGTCATCTAAAATGAATTGGAATTTGCAACATAGTATAGCAAACTATTACATGATCAAAAAAAAAAAGTCTCTGTTTTGAATGTCCGGGGTTGCCAGAAATTTGTGATGTTAAAATGGGGTCAGGAGGCAAAAAAAGGTTGGAAACCACTGATTTATTAAAATATGATCCTATGTATTTTGCATTTTTCAGCGTAAATCATGTATTTTCCAATATTTAATTCACAGATCAGATGTTAGATGTTCATGAAAGCTCAGATTAAAGTTGAGGGTTATTGACTCAGAAACGGAAAAAACTGAAGGAAAAAAAAAAAACTTTTTGAGTGCGTCTCCACATACTGTCACTGATCCAACTCCATGGGTTTTATTGGTCAATCAGTGTTGTAGAAGATGTTTTCACGTTCACTACGGAGCCTCTGAAAGTCCAAATGGGTCATATCTGCTGACCACGAAAAGACGACAAACTGCATTTTACACCAATTATTACATGTATTGATAGGATTCGTGGATCAACAGGTTAGATCAGCAGATGCTTTTGGTCGACGGCGGATGTTTGGGTCCTCATGGGTAGGAGGACAGACATTTTTCTTGTAAATTTTTTCTTAACCTGTGTTTTGCTTCCCCTTCTGTCTTTAAATTCCCTCAGTGTTTCAACAGTTTTAAATGTAAAGTATGGATTAAAGTTTCTTCACAGATCCTTGTTACCTTTGCCACTGTAACATAAATCTCTTTCCTGGAGTAAAGTGATGAAATTTCATTATCATAGCTCTGCTCAACTTTCCTCTGCAGGCACCTTTGGAGCTCAGTGCACCAAAAATAAAACAGGTGCTTAAAAGTGCTGATCTGAATACAAACAGCTGTGCTCTCCAGCCCCATCCTGGGATTGGTTTGTGTGTCAGCTCTATAAACCCTCCTGCTGGGCAGTCTCCTTTTCCTCTACCCCTCTGAAGCAAAAGGCCTCCTGCAGAACAACAGTACAACTGTAGCGCTGGCACGGAGCCTCGGCAGGAGCGCAAACTAGAGCCAAATTTGGAGATAATACACGCTTCCTTCAGAAACACCTCAACTTTCAAAGGATTTACAACACAAGGTTAGAATACGAGGGACTATTCTTCGAGTTTGACAATCTATGTTTGAGGGAGTGGGTGTGCAGAGCGAGATAGAGACTGAGGAGAGGGGGGGGGGAAAGCATCGAAAAAACAGAGAACAGATTCAGAAACAAAAAGAAGCATAAACCAGAGAAGGTGGAGAAAGATAAACCGGAAAGTGGAGAGAAAAGATAAAAAACAGAGAATAATAGCATCTCCTTGTCAGCTCCAGCCATCTTTTCCAAAAGCCTTTTCTTTCTTTGTCTATTATCTTCTCTGGAAATAAAATGGATAAAACAGGGTCAAGCACCAACTATCGCCACACGAACGTCATACCCAGAGCATCATTATGAAGTGACTAGTTGCAGTTTGTGTTAATGAGCTGGCATCCCATGTGTGGAAGTTGTGTTTGGCTGACTTGTGTGTGTGACCCAGACAATAAGAAGCCACATTTACATCCATAATCGTCGTCTTCCTCAGTTTAACGTGGAACAAATGTCACTGGTGGACGTGTGTTTTCATAGGTTTTAATAAGAAAACGAGGAGCAAAATGCAACAACAAATGAAGCTGTGAATTATAAATGATGCCGAGGACGACCGCCTGTTGTGATAAAACAGACGGGAATGGACAATGAGCATTAAATATGCGCAATATTACACTGCCGCACAGATGAAGCTCCATTAAAGTAAGCTTTATCACAATAGAACCATGTGGGCCAGAGATACGGGCGCCTCCTGAAAAAAAACTTGAGATAGAAATAGAACAATCTGGCTGTTTCTGACTTAAAACTGGGGTTGAACTCAACACATGATGAATTAGTCAAACTAAGCGCAATGCCCTTGAGACGTGCATGTAGAACCAAATCTGTCAAAATATCATCGCTGATTTACATATGCATTGATCTACATGGGGTCTTTTTGAGTGCAGCGTGCAACAAAAAATGGAAATATTGACTTTTTGCTGTCATCCTAGATGTGTTTATAGTAAAAAACATGAAGTCTCTGACAGTGATGATGGCAGTGTGTCTAAGTGGGCTAGTTTGGATTATACTTGATAAAAGGTTATGAATTCAAACGCCCCCGTAGCACTGGAAGTGTTTGCTCTAAAAATGAAATGTCAGTACCCTGGCTAACCTTTTGTTGTGTTTCAAGCATAAAAAAAACAAAAACAAAAAACCCCTCAATCTGATAGACAGCAGAAATCTACAACCCTAATGTGTGAGCAACATTACAATACAACAATACTTACTTTATTGTCATTGTATAAACAAACATAATAAGATTGAAGTTCAAGGGTCTTCAGGCAGACATAGAAATGCAAAAATTAACCCTTTCATGCATGGCGTCCACATTTGCAGACACATAGTTGAAGCTCACTTTCTAAAGGGTTATAAAGGCAATATTCTCCAAACCACTTGGGGGCAGTCTCTGTAGACCCTGAAGCAATACAATGAACAGAAGGCTCATCTTAGTTTTGAATTTGGACTGAGCTGGGATCTCATAAAGTTAACCTCCTAAGACCTCGCTATGGGTTTTCTGTCCAAAGAGTTTCACAGCTTTACACAAAAACAAACAAACTGTCCACCTCAAAAGACATTCCATAAAAAAAAATAAAAATCCATCTGAAAAAACTGTTGCATCATGATGTTTCCAATATAGGCAACTATTTAATTTAAAAAAAGCCAAAACTTGTACTTTCCTGGGTCTAAGGAGGTTAAATATCTTCTTAATAAAACCATATATAAAAAAAAAAAAATCAAAACACATTTCAACATCAACCTGTTTGAGTAATAAAATCAATCTAAAAAAATCTAGATATTTTTTTCATAATTCAGGCATGAAACAGTTAAAGTGCAACTCCATAGTGCGAGAAAAAAAAAAACTAGCATCAAACATAGGATTATGAATGTAATAATGCAAAAGTTGAGATGAAGTTCAAATGGAAGTCCACCAAATGGATTGGGGGGGGGGGGAGGCTCAGTGGGGTACAGGCTGTGACTCAGTCTACTGGCTCTGGCCCGGATGGATCTGTACCTTTTACCCGACGGCAGCAGTGCAACATTAGCTCTGAAGTGGCTTTAGACCAAAACCGGTTCATTTGAGCTCAGTGTTTGTTGTCACGGCGGCGCAGGGTCATGATTTGTAGCAGCGTGCGACGCGTGACTCTTGGCTCTGTCAGTGTACAGGCTAAACTGCAATGTGGATAGAGTAGTGGACAGCTGGAGGCGGCATCTGGTGAGGGTCAGGAAAACATGGACTGCCAGGACCACCACGGTGATGGTGAGAGCTCCTCCTGCAGAGAGGCCGGCTGTTTATGGCCTTGTTGCATACGCGGCGCTGAATAAGCCATCCAAGTCTCCTCTGTTCAAATCTCAACAGGTGTTCCAAGTAGTTACTGCTATTTGTTATCTGCAAATACTTATAAAGAGGGATTACACTGCCCGGCCAAAAAAAAAAAAAAAAAAAGCACTATTTCTGACATTCACTGTGACATCATAGTGCTTATGTCGTGTCACAATAAGGTTCCGAATATTTTTTCCACCCATAGTTGCATTAATGCTTGATTATTGATGTTGGAGAATCGAGCCACTGCATTAAAATCTTCATTCAGGTCCTTCCATTGTACGGAGGACCCACCTTGCCATATTTAATAATATATACAGAAATATAAAAATGTCTCGATAAATTAATTCATGGGCCAAAACATGTACGAAAAAATTAAAAGGCACTTTCTATGAAATTATCTGTAAAATGTGACAAAAATGGCTATTTGCATTGTCATTTCTAAGCGTTTTAATTTAATTTTAGTTATTGACTTTAACATTTCATTTTCCGTACCTTGTATTTATTTATTTTGTCCTTATTTATTTTGTGAAGCCCTGTGAGACAACATTGTTGTGATATAGGGCTCTACAAATAAAACTGAATTGAATTTATACTTTTCCTTCTTTAATTTTTATCCCCGCATTTATTTTTGCATTGTTTTCTATTTACATTTACTTTCCCTCGTTATGGCCCCAAAAATAATTTATTTTATATATTTTATTTTCAGCTGACATTTTATTAATTTATTGGCATTTTTTAAAAACTCAGTCATATTTACCTCCTCAGTATTCTGTCTCTTGCATTTTCTTCCTCTATTTATTCCTGCATCTCTATTTTACATTTCTGCATGTAACAAGTTCTAACCAAAGGTGGTGCGAAATATTGCATGTGCAACTTTTTTTTTTTTGTTTTTGCAGTGTATGTTCCAGAGGAGCTGTGAACTGTGACTATCCTCTGTGAGAGCTGTAAAAGCACTCATGGTCTGCACAGGGCTAAGAAGAAAACCATTATTGGACTCATAATACTTGAGTATACAGGTTAAGCCGTATATATGGAGAGAGCGAAGGTCAAACCCAGAACAGAAGCTTTTTATGAACCTTAAAGAAAAGGCATATTCCTTCCAGTGAAAAGTGCAAAAACCAAAGCAGCCTTTAAACATTAACCCTTTAACCCCTGACGTGTCTGTGGTGAGTGTTCTGAATGTATTATGTATTTTCAATATTCATAAAAATTCAACCCATGCCGATAGAATAGACCTTATTCTTTCCATTGATCTGAGCATGCTCAGTGCACCCCCTGCCACCTGCATAAATGGAGTCCAAAACACAGAGTAGTGAATGGGACTGACTGTTTTTTGTTTTTTATTGTTTTGTTTTTTTAACACTGTTTTCCTCATCATTTAAAAAAAAAAAATAAAAATTTATTGTTGTTTCCAGTATTGTGGCTGTGTTTTTATTGAGTTTTGACAGTGTAAATGCTTTTTAGAGTTCAACCAGGTGTTAAAAAGCAGCTGAATGTTGTAGGAAAAAAAAAAAAAAAAAAAAAAAACTACTGGGCCTAAACTCAAATCTTTGTTGTTCAATGTGTTCCAGTTCACAGTTCATGTTCAACATCCTAAATGTCTGACTGATGTATATTCTGAGTGCCTTATTTAGTAAAAACCTGTCAAACTTCAATTCCTCTCTTTGTCTTTTTCTGTTATTCCACCTGTTTTGACCCTAAAACACACAGTAAAACAAAACCACTGAAGAAAAGGAACACAAGCACAAACTCACAGCAGCTTTAATGAACCAGAAACTGATAATTCACAGCAGAATGTTTACCTGGAATAAGGTCTCAGGGGTTAGTGTATTCACAATGTCATATAACGTTAAGACAAAGCCACTTCCTGTGAATATTTAGTACCACCTAAATCATGATCAGAGTATCCTGTGCTAGTATGAGCTGTTACTAAACCCAGCGGTCTAATACACAGTGCTGACTGTAACAGAACCAGCGTACCTCTCTGTGGGACAAATGCTGAGGAGCTGGAAAGACCTGATTGCTATTCACACAACTCAGCATGATAAACCATATCAGTTCATTCAGTGGATGTCAATGAAGTGTGATGCTTTTGTCTGTCATATACACCTCTGGAAAAAAAAAATTAAGAGACCACTGCAATTTCCTGGGAAATCAGCATCTCTGCATGTATGACAGCTGCTCCATTCCTGTGTCTGTTGAATTCCAACACCAGCACACCTTATTCTACTCAGTAAACACCTGATCCATGTCTTATTGAAGAAGGAGAGGTATAAACACCATCACTTTCTGCTTACAATAAGCAAAAACAGTGCTATTAGTAGGGGTGGGCAATATGGCAAACATATCGTGATTTTAAAAAAAATAAAATCACGATCTCGATTTTATCACGATTCTTTACACTGATCTTTGAGACTAATTTACAAGTTTCTGAACAGTGGAACCAAACAGTTTCCCTATGTAAAACATAGCCCTAAAAGAAAAAAAAAAAAAAACAAAGCCCAAATAACCTCCCAGAACATTTTTTATTTCATTTGTGCAATTTTGCCAACATGTGCCAAGAACATAAACATACTAAAATGTGAACAACACTCTGATTAAGTGCACTCTTGAACATAAAAACTAAACTGCACTTGGTTTTTGAGGTAGCTTTCAATAAACATGAAAAGTAAAAAACAAAAAAATAGAACATACTGTTCGGATGCTGTCTCTTCAGCTGATGGAACAGGTTTGTAGTGTTGAAATACGTTATTCTAAAAGTATAATGCGACAGACCTGTATGTGGAGGACTCAGGTTCTGCCCCCTCACATTAAAGTTTCCACAGACAGTTTAAAGGAAAATTAGCTGTACAACAGCAGGAGCCTTTAAAGGCTTCTACAGAGTTGGACATACTGTGTGCGTGTGAGTGGTGCGTACTCTGCGCGCACTGTCCGCAGACATTGGAGGTTTCAGTGGATCGCACCAAATTCACATTATATTAAAAAAAAAAAACAGGTTGATGTGCGCGGACGTCCATGGAGTCAAGTACGGCCGACTCTGTGGGGCCAAGTCTTAAGTTCTGATAGACTTTCTGCCATTTTAAGTTTCACTTTCACTGCGCGTATTCATTGTGGAGTTCATGCGGCATGGAACGCACCCCCGTATAACCCCCCCAATCCCCCATACCACGATCTCTCTGCTTTGTTGGATTGTCGATACGTTTTAATCCTTCACGATCTAATATCGACATATCGCACACCTCTAGTTATTAGTACCACAAAAGTAATTGGAATCCAAAAATAACTACTGAAAACTACTGGACTTCTGCTCTGACAATGTTCCCAAACTCTGAGGACTGCTTTTTCTATCAGGTCAGTGCTCCTGGCCTCAGCATGACGGACCACCAGATGAAGACCCTGTCACGGCCAGACCAATCTCCGGACCTGAACCCACTTTGAAAACCTCCGGAGGAAGATGGATGGTCACGAGCCGTGGAACACTGCTGAGCTTCTTGAATTTCTCTGCCAGGAGCTGCATAAAGTCATGAAACAGCAATGGAGGAGAGCCAAGACAACGTGGAAGCTGTCACTGAAAATCAGGGTTTTCCACCAAATACTGATGTCTGAACTTTTCCCATGTTACAACATTAGTATTGTGTTGTTTGGAAATGACTATGAACGGGTTTTCTTTGCATTATTTGAGTCTGAAAACGCTGCATCTTTTTATTATTTGACCATGTGTCGTGTTCTGCAAATAAATGCTCTAAATAACACTATTTTTATTTGTATTTTGGGAGAAATGTTGTTATAGTTTAGAGAATAAAACAAAAATGTTCTTTCTACTCAAACACATATCTATAAATTGTAAAAGTGCTAATTTTCAGTGGTCTCTTGTTTTTTTTCCAGAGCTGTATATACTGAAATGTTAATAAAAAGGGGAATTTTCAGCAGATTGCATGATGCAATAGTTTGAAAGAATGGATCAATATATAATGATTGGGTCTGTTTTGTAAGAAGCACATCTGCACTGATGATGAAAAAAATATTAAACTAGGATTACTGCCTCGTGGCTATCTGCCTCCATGTGACACTGTCAGATTACATCCATGTCCATCCAGATCTTAACATACAAAACCTGCAGCCTGGAGCAACACATTCTAATATTTTTTTGGATTGCCTTTAGGTTTGATTTAAGGATGTATTCTCCATGGCATTGTTTATACCACGCAGTACTACCAATTTATGTGTGAAAATAATGTTTCACGTTCCTGAACCATACTTTCACAACCTGATCCTGATGAAGCCTGGGGTTGTTATCTTGGAATATGAAGGTGTCATCAGCGAAAAAATAAATCCACCGATGTTCGGAGATGTTCGCACAAAGCTCGGTTTTTGCGTCCGCATGGACTCTGCGTAAGCGTACCCGGTGTCACACAATGTAGGATGACGTAACTGCCAAAGTTTCTAATTTTGCCCACAGTATGAATTTGGAAAGTGCAAAAATTATACTAAAGTTATTAAGAGTCGAAGGTGTCATACATGTTTTAATTCCGGTTCCACTTTCAGCCCAATTGGGATCTCAAGTAAAATAATAACATAATAACCTATATATAATGACTCCATCTCTCTAATAATGATTTATCATAAAAAAAATCCAGATCAGGACATCACTGACGACCCAAACCAAGTCCAGTCATTTCAGTACAGCTGCAGTATTCATGGTTTTATACTTTGCTAGAGGAAACACAGCAGTGGGAATCTTTTATGTTATTATAATAAGTCTAAAAATATTTTTCTGCTCATTATGAAACTGTGGGGGACAAATTAGTCTATTGGCAGGATGCCACATAATGATGATGCTCAAACGATATATAACATGAACGTACAGTTTTACAGTACAGTGTGGTTACGTATACATGTATTTTAGAAGACGGAGGACATTTCACATCAGTCCCCTCTGTATCTCCTCTTTAACCCGTAAAGACTTCGTTATCCAGTTCCATTCTCTAAATCAAAACTTGGCACATTCAAGCGAGGGCGATACATTTATATTCACTGTTACATCTTCCTAACCTGGTGATTTGGAGCAACAGGAGCCAAGGTTGGACTGACAAACAAACATGTGCTGCACTGACTGTAATACTCGCTGTTTTGTTTACCCACAGTAGCTTACTCGCCCGCAGTAAAACGGAAAAGGTCGCAATGAAACTAGGTGGCCTTGATTTTCAGTAACTGTTTCCTTAAAGGTGCCCTGCCACACAAAACCATTTTTACTTATATTTTTTTGAAATATATGTTAGAGAAATATAAGGTTGTATTAGACTATGCTCTGTAAACACCAGGTGTCCAGAGCACGGGTCATGGATGGGTCGTGATGACAGATCTTGTAAGGATGTCTAGACATATTCATCCAGGATATGTCTACCATTTCTTCTCTATCTGCCTGTTGCCCTTGGGGAGGATCACATCATAGAGTGAGTGGGTGGGAGAGGAGTGTAAACGCGGTCACCGAACCCGTGCATCACTGTGTTTTGGTTACCTAAGCCAACGGTGAACTTGATCGACATCGTTACGTTTGGACACTCGGACCAATGGCTGTATTATCTGTATTCCTTTATAAGAACTTAGACTTCCTGGTGTGAGTCCGTCAGCTGCTGCATCTTGCTGTATGTACTCGACTCATTGCAAGTAAAACCTTCTGATTCCAGAATCCGGTGACTCCGTCTTTTGTCTCAGTGTATATGACGGAATTTTTCTATCAACATGTTAGGTCCACAGGTGTTTGTGTTGTGTAGCAAATGCCAAAATGAACCGCTACCTCCTCTGTCTGCTATTGTACATACAAGAAATAAGCAGAGAAATCAGGTCGACTGGAAAAACTGGTCAGTCTGACGTGTTAATGCCTGAGCTGAGGGGCGCCGCTACCAACTGGGGGCCCCGTGAAAGCTAAACGTTGTAAAATTCACTATCTTGTCGATCTGTTGAAGGAGGGGGGCAACGTGCTGTTCAACCGTCCTCCATCTTTATGGGTTGGTTCTGCTGCCTGTCACTACCGGATCAACTGCCCATTTGTGCATCCGTGACAGTAACTCTGCTTGGATACACTGACCCAAATGCGTTGGCACTGATGGTCCGAGTCACTGTGTGCTGCAAATGGGTTAATTACGTTAACATTTTTTCATCAGATCAATCGTGACGATGGATTAATCCGCGTTAATGCGTTAATTTTGACAGCCCTGATTTAAACACCATACAGTGAGCAAGTTTACGGCAACATAACATAAGAGCTGCCATATCGAATTTAACACCTTTTAAAGACTTTCTTAAGGTATTAAATGCGGATTTGTAAACAGGGTTCCCATTCTTTTCCTGAAATTATTTTCCAGGACTTTTCCAGGACATTTTCAGCCGCTACAGAGACACGTCATACACTCATCCATTCCCCCTCATGCTTTGGAAATGTTCTTTTCTATAGCTGTAACCCAGATTGTTTCTATGTTTATTACTATTTAAAAATCTGATGTGGAACATTTGATGTGGAAACTATGGCTATATCTACAAAAAAATAATCATGACAAATGTATCATAGAATAATGCAAACATACCCACAGATTACAGCGGAGCACTTCATTAGCAATTCCCAACTCAACTTCCTCTCCTGCACTTCCTCTAAAAATATTTGCATATTTTCAATAAATCACTAAAAAAATGTCCTTTGTTTCATCTCAGTTCAGACACACAAGGTCACAAGGCAATAATTTTCCAAGACAACTCAAGCTTTTCCAGGACATTTTACTTTTTCTCATTTTCCATGACTGGAAAATTGGTAAATCATTTTCCAGGTTTTCCAGGATGCTTGGGAACCCTGGTATTTTCAAGATTTTTTTTAACTGTTAATGCATTGATTTTGACAGCCCTAAAAGTTACATATTTCTTATTTGAACGTCATTGAAAACATCTCACATGAGTAGGAATACAAGTCAACAGTTTCTGTAAGCTTTGCGTCGCAACCTAGTCCATATTTTCATGCAGAAATGTTACATATAATAGCTTTGACTGGTACCACACTGAGTTAGTCACACTGCATTGTTGAATCTTCAACTCTGAACGTGTCAGTTTTTTGCACTTTATGTGTAAATTATTCAACTATAAGACGTAGCTGTCGGGCGTATAGTGCTTATAATGCTTCATTCTCTTTCAACATAAATCACCTGTGTACGTCTCTTTTATATTTTTTCTACAGTCTACTCTCGGCTACCGGTGTAAATTTTACATCACTATCAACTGCCTTCCCTTCCAACTGCCTGTATTGGAGTATGCGTTTTTAGAGGATAGGGGACACTCCACCACAATTGGCCACATATCTCCTCTTTTAAACACTTCCAAAGTCGACTGTCCACTTCTGTCCAATAAATCCAAACCTGACAGGTCAAGCCTCAGAGAATAATCCATTTTTAACCCGATGGCTTGAAGCAGCGTGGGCTGATAAACAAACCTGTGCAGCGCTGTAAATCACGACGCTCTAAGTCTGAGTCATCACTTTTCCTCTGATGTCTCCCGAGTCTCTTCGGTCTTAAAGCTGCGTTCTCTTGCGAATTAAGACCCTAGTCTCCGGAGGACACTGGCTTAACTGAGCCTGGGCCTCGAGGGATCCAATCACGGATGAAACCAACTGTAATCAAACGGCTTCAGCTGATAATAATAATAACTACTGCCAGAAACTTTAAGTAAAAATAATAATACAAATATCACACTTGTCATAAATGTGACTACTTGCATTTGCAGTTGCATTTTCATTGAATATAACCCCGCACAGAGGGTCATTTCAGCAGTTCTTTATAATGTCTGGCGGTAGTTAAATCATTAGTAATCAGATCAGTTTGCTTTTGTCAGGCTGACTGAATAATGTGAATGACTGATGAAGACCCCGTTCTGTCAAAGGAAAGGTCATTGGTCTCTTTCTTTGTGCTGGACATGTCTGCTGCTCAGGATCTTTCAATTTAGACTGGACAATAGCTTCCACTGCCTTTTTTCTGTCACGCCATGGCCAGTATTGTGTAAGTTACTTCCAAACCGTAATCCAGCGGTTCCCAAGCTTTTTTGGCTCGTGACCTCATTTTAACACCACAAATTTCTGGTGACCCCAGACATTCAAAATGAAGACTTTTTTTTTTTTTTGCTAAAATTAATTTGTTAAATTAATTTGTTTTTGATCATCTAAGTGTTTTCTATACTATGTTGCATATAAATGTTAATTTTAGACGGCATTTAGTCTATATAATGTATATTATTATGGATGGAGGCAGTAAAGCCAGGTGTAGATTACTGCACAAAGGGAGAAT
>JAPQRP010049879.1:0-11821 GCA_037367295.1 Apogon hyalosoma
CTATTGTTCCTTTTTCTATTATTATTTTTATTTTTGTTTAATTTTTTTTTATACTACTACTACTACTACTACTACTAATAATAATAATAATAATAATAGATTAGATTTATATAGTGCTTTTCAAGGCACCCAAGGACAGAGTGGGATTCGAACCGCCAACCCTTTGGTTATTGGATGACCTGCTCTACCTCCTGAGCCATGGCCACCTTTAAATGTTATATGTTATGTTAAGTTAAATGGTATGTTTTATATTATGTTTGTGTCTGAAATAACTAAACTAAAAACTCTCTTTCAGCTGACAGTGCACCAATCATGAATCATTGTCAGAGCTAATCTAATGCTAACGGTCTTCAGTTTTTACCCATTGGCCAACTTCTGGCCGAAGGAGTATTGTAATCGTTTTGTCATCTGTTCATTCAATGACATAACCACTTTATATGAAGAATGCGTTGAGATATTTGCACCAAATGTATACTGTGGATGGAGCATGGAGCAGAAGCCTATTGAAAATCCAAGGTCAAGTGGACTTGTGCCTTGTGTGGTTATGAGTACTGTCAAATATAAATATGTATGTAATAAGTTTTACACAAAGACAATTTTATCTAAATTATAGGGCAGTAACTTTCAATAGAATCTTAGACTATATTTGTCTGAGGCGTATTAAAACTGCACAGCATGTTATGTTTACTTGTTGAAACAGCATCTGAACTCTGACTATATGCAATTTCAAGAATTAATCTTTGTTTTTAAGCCTGGTATATATTATATACTCATGTAAAGGAACATGATGGGTTCTCAGTCTTCCTTACTTGTTCGCTTGCTACGTGTTCTCTAGGTAATACCACATATCTGTGGGAGTTCCTCTTGGAACTGCTGCAGGATAAAAACACATGTCCCAGGTACATCAAGTGGATGCAGAGGGACAAGGGCATCTTTAAACTGGTTGATTCCAAAGCTGTGTCTCGACTGTGGGGCAAACACAAGAACAAGCCTGACATGAACTATGAGACCATGGGCCGAGCCCTCAGGTAAGGGTGCCGCCACTACTACCCCCCCCCCACACACACACACACACACACACACACACACTGCACCAGCCACTCCATCTTGCACACTAACACTTGACTTTATGGCGTTGTATAGATATTATTACCAGCGTGGCATTCTGGCCAAGGTGGAGGGGCAGCGTCTGGCCTATCAGTTCAAAGACATGCCCAAGAACATCCGGGTCATCGACGACGATGAGGGCGAGGACGTGGAAGATGGTGAGGCAGCGGTGTCTGCTCAATATCCGGCGCACCAGCAGGGCCCCCCCACCCTAGGCACCAGCTCCCCCACCCAGCCCCACCAGACCTACGTCACTGTCATCCCCAGCAACACCACCACCAGGTACAACAAACACATCCCAGTCTGCTGCTGAAGCACAGGTGGAGGCCATCATCCACCTGGGGTCAAGGCAGGAGGTGGCTCATATTTTAAAACGGCTGGAATGGACCACTTGCCTCTACCTATAATAGAAAATAGAAGTTACATAATGCTTTAATTTCACATAACATAATCTTCATATATAAAAAGGATAAGTGAAGTGTAAACAGAACCAAACTACAATAGCATGACATCACCATGATTATTACACAATGGCCATGATGCAATTATTTGACATTATGAGTCTTTTCTATAGTTGTGATGGTAATGATTATCTAAGAACTTCATTTATATAGAGCCTTTAAAACCAGTGTTTACTAACTTTTTATTAAAGGGTACCTGTAGTAAATTTTCATTGCTAGCTATTTCAAAAGATCACATATAATACTAGCGGTTCTGTCAGGTAACGTGCATCATAGCCTGTAATGAAGTACACGCAAATACTAAGTCATTGCTCTGTCAGTCAGGCATGGTCAGCAACAAGTTCCCTCCTTCATGGGCTGTACCAGCACTGGCAGTGATGCAGACTTGTATTGACCAATTACTCTGGCTGTGATGGACTGGTCACTAACCCTGTGTGGCAGACACTAGTCTAAGATGACACATTATCAGCCAGTGCTGGGTCTCTAGGACAGTGGAGTGCACAAGCATACAACACTTGCTTTCCACTCAATCTGCTCACTGACTGCTGGATTTTTATACCTCAGTCACAAATGCCGTTACAAATGGCCATGAACACTGCGAACAATTTATAGGCCATTTCATAAGACCTTCTCAAGATGGACTTATAAGAATGGAGAGTTCGTAGACCGTTTGTAAGTTCGTAGCCAGGTGGATGATCTTATGCAAGATTTTCTATGAACATGCTACAAAATCCCCTTTCAGAGGGCACCCTAACAAATGCCTTAGGAACAAACTAAGAACAACGCACAACGTTCATGGATCAGGGGGCCATTCCAGAACCCCATGTTCCTGCGGTGGCGACAAATAGATCGCAAGTACACATTACATTGTTATTAGGGGTCCTTTACAGCATTCACACAAACAGACGTACAAACAGAGATTTGCATGGCGTTCTCAAGGTGGATGTAGTGTTCTTAATAGGTAGTAGTACGGCATTCGTGGTGTTCTTAGAGGGGCTCGTATATGAATTTTCAAGACTGAGTGAATGACTGGACTCAAATGCATGGTGCTGAAGGGAAAGTGTTTTATTAACAGAAGTAGAAAAGCACTTGGAGAGGGCAGATCTCCACCAAGGCAGATCAGTCACACACCCCCCCCCCCCATCACACCAAAATGTAATCATTTGTTCCTTGTGCCAATATCAACATTTCCTGAAAATTTCATCAAAATCCTTCCATAACCTTTTGAGCTATCTTGCTAACAGGCAAACAGTTAAACCACGATGAAAACATAACCTCCTTGGTGGAGGTAAAAATAAACGTGAAGAAACCACACAAAACCTGGAGGAAGATAATGCAGAGTCCACAGGGGTGATGGAGAGAATGTGCGTGACAGACAGTTAGGATTAAGCACTCAGTGATAGACGGTTAGTGTTTTTAACGTTCAGTTCCCTCTATTATTCTTGTGTATCTTTTATTCTTATACCTTCTACTTCAAATTTCTTCATTTGATGTCTTATGACTCCCAATTTTTATTATGTTTAAGGGTGCAGGTCAGTGTTTTTCCACATATTCTCTACAGGAGTGTGTAATTCAGCACCATGGACAGCGCATGATCCCAAACACAAAACACATGCTTGCCAAATTTTAATAATTTGACTTGACATCACATTACTTCATCTATCAATGTTCCTCTGACTTTTACCTTATTACTTTATTCTGTTACCTACGGAAAAATAACAGGAGGGTAAGTAATGAGTCAGGTCTTAGGCTCACAGAGTGTTGTACTGTTCGTAGAGGTGCTGCCTCTTTATTCATGGCTGCACCCACTAACGTCTCTGTCCTCTGCATCTTCTTTGGGACATTCTTAAAACGCTTAATATCAAAAAGCTAAATGTAGCTTAACATCTGAAAACTGTAATCAATCATCACCAAACTATGCGTGGACATCTCTAATGCTGGGAAAGGCTCCTGCTCCCCCTGACCCTCTCCAGGATAAAGCGGTTCAGAAGATGAATGAATGACAAAAAACAATATTCTAAGATTAAGTTATGTTAATATTTTTTTTAAATGTGTACCTATGGAGAAGAAAATGCTCAACATGGACAGCATCCATAATTCTGGGGTTTTAGTTTTGATTTTTGGAGAGGTGAAAGTGGACATGATTAGAGATGTCCATGTATAATTTGGTGATGATCGACTGCAGTTTTTGGACATTAAACTACAATTAGCTTTTTCTCTATAATGTGCACCTTCAGAGAGGGAAAGGCTTAATGTGGACAACATCCACAATTCTGGGATGTCTGGGGTGTCGATATGATTTTTGCAGAGGTGAAAGTGGGCATGACTAGAGATGTCCACAAGAACTTTGGTGATGATTGATCACTGTTCTCGGGCATTAAGCTACATTAAGCTTTTTTTTTTTTTTTTTATGTTAAGTGTTTTAGAATGCCCCTCTTCTGCTGCTGCTGCCGGACCAAAACAGCGGCCACAACCGCTTGATCTTCCTCTACTTCATCTTGCAGCTGTAGCTGTAGAAGTTTCAGTGTTGTGGGCATTATTGCCTTCCTAAATGCGACAATCATGACGCAGGACTTTTAATACATGGCCACTGTTTATATACCAATCTAAATATTCTGAAAAAGTATAAGATCTTCCTACGATTGACTTGAGTGCCGTAAGTTGCACAAAGGAGTGCTGTATGACCAAAGAATTCATGAAGTGGTTGTAAGTATGATGTAGGGTACGGTCTTCGTTCAACACATAATCACATCATTTTCTCATGAAGGGCTCAAGTTGCTCTTGCGATTTGAACAGCAGCTGTACCAACTTCATAAGACTTCCATAACAAACTACTGCTCCCTCCACGAATGTCTATGAACTGGGAGTTTCTTATGAACCCATAAGAATGTTTGTGACTGAGGCCTGACTTGCACTCCATCACCCGGAATCAACAAGGGTACATCACTTACAGCTGGCAATGGCTATTCCCATAGGTTCTGTTCACCTGCCCACCCTTAGTGATGATTTTTTATTGTACTGAATTTGTACTTCTGTTGCTTTTATGTAATACACAAAGCACAATGAATGACAAAAACAGGTACACTTTAAGTGAATGCTAACATAATGTAATTGATTTTGTTCCAAAGTTCTGTTTTTGACAGTGGTGGCAAAGTCAACAGTCAGCACAGTCAAGACAATAATTGTGTTAATCACAGTTAGTTATATGACAGTAAACTGTTCTTTGTGTTGTGTTTATAGGCCCATCCGAGCCATGCCAGTGGTGATGACCAACTCGTTAGGTCAGGTGACATTAAACTCCTCCCCCATCCTCACCACTACCACAGGAGTCCCGGTAACAGTGGCCAACGCTAATGCGACCCCAAAGCTGGTGATCCAGGCCCTACCCACTGTGCTACCTGCTGGCTCCAAAGCAGGAGAGAAGATCACCATCATCACCATCCCAGCCAATCAGCTGGCCACACTCATGCAACCCTCAGGTCAGGTGACACAGCTCATCCAGGCCAAACCCGTGGTTACACAGCTGGCACAGACCCCGGCCACCACCGCCACCAAACCAACCACTGCCACGGTCCAGCTGACGGCGGGACGGCCAATGCCACAGCTCATCCTGGCCAAACCGGCAGCGGTGGCTCAGCCACTGCCACAGCTCTCTGTCCAAGTGAGTCAGCCTGTTCCGCCCAAAACCCAGAGCCAGAAGCCCTCCAGCAGTCAGCCTGAAGAAGTGCAACCAGAGGCGGAAGCAGAGACCCTGCCCCCCTCCACCCCACCCCCAGCAGTTGCAGAGACCCCAGCGTCCTGAGAACCTAATCAGGTGGGCCACAAAGTAGGATCGGAGGGAGGGGGACAGGAAATGACTGAGGACACTGCTAAGGAAGCACAGGACATGTCCCACTCCCAGCCCCACCTCTCCACAGAGCATAGCTGCTCTCTGATTGGCTGAGACTGTCTCTTCTGGAGCAGCTGAAGCACCTGCAGAGGATTAAAAGGGACTGTTGTTCAAACACACAGACACACACAGCCTTAGATTGTACATGAAACCTCCTTTTTGTAATCAAACCTAATATAAACGCCTGATGAGACGTTGTAAAAAGCCTTTTTGATACTCAATTTCTCTGTATCACATGTAGTATGACTTCTGTCTTTAAGTTCTCCTATTTTCCCAGTCTGTTTACTCTTGTTTCTACACTGCGCTGTCACAGTCTGCATCAGTCTGGTTTTCCTTTTCTTTTTTTGTTCAGAAAAAGGGAGTGAATGAATGTCTGCGTCAACGGGAAACAACCCAATGGTGTGCTCCTCATTCAAAATATAATATACTATTTTTTCTTGAACTCAGTGTATTGAAGTAGATTTTACTCAGATATGTATTATAAAAGACAAATGTGGATTAAAACAGTGTTCTGAGTACTTTTATTCAGAGGTGCATTAAGAAATTGACACCCAGCCAAGCAGGAGGTGGTGTAGAGTCACTGCACTATGATAATTCCAGTGTTCACTCCTGGAAGCATTTCTGAAGGTAGAGGCACAAAGTGACAGAACTATCACGGTCTTACACTATTATTATTGTATTATCATGAATTACTGTGGCCTTGTTAATGGAAACATGTTTTTGGTTAAACATCATGACTGAATCCATATCCAGCAAGTGTGAAATGTCTCCCTTTTGGAAAATCAAACACAAAAGTAAGCTGTACATGTACTACTTGAGCATAAGGACCTTTTTAAAAAGAACCTCTACAAATGAATGACTCGAACTGTATTAGTTTTAGAGCAACATTAGTCAGTGTCTCCTATAGTGTCTCCTATATGTTAAAGGTGCTGTACAGAGAATTCATTTTAAGTGGATTGCAGCGACACCTTTGGCTGGAATCAGTGGTGTGTTTAAGGGACAAAGACTCCGCTTCCCATGAGCACTAGTTCTACTGTCGTAAGGGCAGAACTCTGGTAAAGGCGTGCATTTGCTTTGAAGCTAATGAATGAAAAGCGGATCCTCTTTACAACTCTGCATTTATTTTTTAAACACAGCAACTTGCAGGGTGCAAAGTGACATTTGAAACGAGACAAGTAAACTTCATAAAGTCCGTTTGTAGTAGTTTAGTAACTGGCGTAAAAATGAAAGCGAAACCTAATTTGGATGTCCGACACCTGCTTCTATGTCTCTTTCTCCAGCGCTCTGGAGCATTATTCACAGACCAGTGCTATAAGACATGTCCCAATAATATACATTTGCACTAGCTTGTCCACAAAGTATTCAAGCATTCAGAAATTACTTCAGTCATTCAACACCATCATTCTGCATTAGCAGTTCAGCGCTAGCTGCTTCATCCTTCTGCCTTCACAGTATTCTACTGTTAGAATGGTCTTGTTCCTAAAGGGCAGTTTAGTATCCAGGCCCCGGCATAAACATTCAACTCCATAAAGAACCATTTCAGTCTCACCTTCCAAAGCCCTTAGTTTGGACTGAAATGGTCCACATAAAACAGATTTCCGTCTCCACAGAGCAGTGCGGCTAATGCAGAAGCATTTGCTAAATGTTTGACTGAGTTCCAACAGCCACTTCAGTCAAATACAATGTTCCAATACATATGTATCAAGAAAAGAAGCATTCTGTACCTGTGTAGAAGGAAGAGGGCCAACTCCAGCTCTGTTTTCATTCCTTTTAACTCCATTAGTTCTATCCATTGGTTCAGTGCAGAGGTTTACCGGTGTTTTAGCCCCTGATCTCCCTTTTATCTTTTTCTTTCTGCTAGTCCAGTTCCAGTGTCCACCATCACAACTAAATAAGCGAAAAGGACAGATCTTACTCCTCACTCATTCAGTTTACTTCTCACTGAACTCTGCCGGTTGGTGTGGCGTTATAGTGATGTAAATCTGCCGTAAATCAGTCCAGTCTCGTCTGACCTGACCAGGGAAGCTGGAAATAGCATTTGGAGTAACCTATTTTGGTGCTGATAATCTCATTTTAAATTGCAGACTACGATCAGGCATATACATAAAAATGAGACTTTTTTCAAGATCATAAAAAAGTCTGTACAGCACCTTTAATCATTGTATTTATTTATTTCAATACTTAATTTGGTACCACATAGTTTTGAGTTTGCGTCCATGTGAGTGATGTATTGTGGACAAATCCCCTCAGCTCATGTGATTGTCCTTGTTTTTAGGCCATATAGGGACACAACCATTTTCTCGGGGCTTAGTCACAGGGAAACATTTCCCCTCACAGATAATCCTATTAAGTTCCAGTCAGCATTCATCAGCTGTTTAGAACAGAGGTGTACAGCAATGAACAGGATCCAACTGTATGTGTGCTGTCAGAGACAGTTTATTGGGAACAAAGTAGAAACCACTTAAACATAACAGTTCACACTTTCCTGTGACCCCTACTTCTGGGATGAAAGAAGTAAAATTATTGAAGTGAACAGTGATGAAATTCAAGAGGACAATGTCAGCTTGAAAACATTTTATTTCATAACATTTCTACTCATGTTCAGTGTTGTCACAGCAACAAGATTTGGGATTTAATGTCATCCTGAAGAACCATCTTTAAATAAGTAGAATGAACAGCGTAAACAAAGTAGAAAGAATCAGTTCATCAAATTATAAGTCATAATCTTAAGTGTGCAGTGGAAGCAATATAAATCCGAGACCTGAGGAGGTGACTCCCATAAGAACCTGTTATCAGTCATTTGGACCATAATGGAATTTGTGTGTCTACTTAAGTCTGTACAGAGCATGACCAGGATTATTCTGTATGAAAATGTAAACACAGTGATGGACAGCTGAGGTCCAGGTATGTAGAGGTGCTCTCCTATTGGTTAACAGCTGCTGAGTGACAACTACATCAGCCTATGGGGGTCATCCCTGAAGCTGATGTCACAGAGCAGTGACAGGTGGTCTGATGGGTAGTGGTAGGATGGCAGCCGGTCTGGGCCAATCTGGTCTTCAGTGGGGAGGTCTAACAGACACTCCACACTCAATGCATTCTCAGTATACCAGATGTAGTCCAAGGTGCTGCAGCTCTCTCCAGAGGGCCGGATCTTCCATGTGGTGTAGGGGGGCTCTGTCTGTCCATCAGAGCTCAGCAGTTTGTAGGCTGAGTCCAGGCCTAGCGGGGATGACCTGAAGCGCTGGTACACGTCTTCCGAGGGTTCGGCGTTAAAGTCCCCACATACGACAAGCGGCAGCGCGTATGCCACCTGATTTTGGCCGCTGGTGATATGGGATGTGATGGTGCGGAGGCTGTGCAGGAGGTCAGTGCCCTGAGCGCTGCGCAGCCTCTCCCAGCCACTGCGAGCCTTCAGGTGGGTGACAGCCACGCACAGCTGGCGCCCCGTTGCCCTGCAGGTCAGCGTTTGCACAATGGCCACCTGGTTGGTGGGCAGCATCATGGCTGACAGGCGCAGGTGGGCCGTGGCTTGCAGGGAGAAGCGCGAGCGGCGGTAAAACAGGGCGCAGCCGTCAGGGCCGTTATTCTGCTCCACGTCCAAACAGGGAGACCAGGGCTTGGCCAGGAAGCTGCCATGGTAACCAAGACTGGACATGATGGGTTGGAAGGTGTCATAATAATGGTCTACTTCCTGTAAACAGAGGATGTCGGGCCGGTAGGTGAGTATCTCCTCCAGAATCAGATACTTCCTCTCCTGCCAGTTCAGAGCATCCAGAGGACAGCGGATGAAGCCATCCTTTCCCTCACCCAGAGCTGAACCACAACACAAACAGAAAACAGATCCACAGACAAATCAGACAGTTTATTCCACAGAACACACAGTGGACCTTAAACAGATCCACTCCCAAAGGAAACCTGAAAACCACAAGAAAAAGTCCTGTCACGCACAAGAGATGAGAAAAGGCTCAGTTTTGTTAAAAAGCACCATCACTCATCTCCTGCTACTTTTAGGATTAGATATTTAGAAATCAAAACTACCACAAAAACAACTGGTACTGTTTACAGGTACACAGCATCAACACTGGGATTTCAACTTCTTAGTATTTGGAATAAAAACTAGAAATAAAGTTTTAATACTCTTAACCAAGTACTACTCCTGATATCATCCATCCATCCATCTTCTGAGCCTGCTTTATCCTCACTAGGGTCACTGGAGCTTATCCCAGCCACTTACGGGCGAAAGCAGGGTACACCCTGGACATGTCGCCAGTACATCACAGGGCTGAACATACAGAGACAAACACACTCACATCTATGGGCAATTTAGATTAACCAATTAACCTATCAGTGCATGTCTTTGGATGGTGGGAGGAAGCTGGAGCACCCGGGGAGAACATGCAAACTCCACACAGAAAGGTCCCACCGACTGGTGTTGGAGTCGAACCCAGGACCTTCTTGCTGTGAGGCACGAGTGCTATCCACTGCACCACCGTGTCGCCCTCCTGATACCAGAATTATGAAATTAAATAATTTATTTATATAGCGTCACATCATAACAAAAGTTATCTCTATATATCTATCCGTAGCTTCATGCTTGTCTATAATGAAACACTGTCCAGTTTTATTAGTAAAATGTTAAGAAATAAATAATCAGTGTAATTTAATTAAAATAGCTGTATAGGAGCTCGTGTATAATGTGGTCCTTCTTGGAAGCCTGGTTTACCTTGTGCGAGGATGTTCCACTGCATCACCCTGATGGTGGGGTTGTGTTGGAGGTGGGCTGGCGCTGCATGGCTCAGGTAGACCAGGTCCCGGTGTGGTCGGGCCGGACGCCTCTGCAGGATCTCCTCACACTCTCGGAGTAGTTGGTCTGGGTCTACTTCAGTCAGTTCATCCTGGTCCAGGTCCTGATCAGCGTTCACCTCTGGGAACAGATGTTGTTGGGCCAGGGGGGCGCTGTTTAGAGACTGGGCCAATGTACCGAATAGTCGACTGCTGCTGCTGCCCATTGGACGAACTGACAGAAAACAGACAGTAGAGGTTCACACAGTGAACACACTGGGCAGGAGGACAGTCTAAACCAGACTCAGTGAATGAAGGGAATCTGGGTTGTTTGACCTAGTCAGTTGAACTGAGTAGAACTCAAAGACAGCAGTGGCACGGACACATGGGAGTGAGTTCAGTAGAACAAACAGTACAGCTTATCTGTCAACACACACCGGAGATGGGTCAGTGGTTCTGTTACTACTATGGTGAGTTAGGCCTTTAAATATCTCACATCATGATGACTAAACATCTGTCAGGAACCGAAAAACACTGAAAGAAATCTCAAGATGTTAGAAGATATGGGAAGTGAAGTGGAAGTAGACAGAGAATGAAACATTCAGCACAGCAACATCCAAAAACTGTGTAGACAGAAAAGACAGTGATGAAACACCTTTGACAAACTGGAATATTCTGAAATGTTATACTATGATCCAGATGAGAGGTTTCAACTGGGCAGAGTTTTAAGCCATGCTGACAGTTATGATGTTGAATAAGCAGCTCTTACCATTTCCAGAACAGCAGATGAAAACAGCATGAAATCCTGTTTTCAAATCTGGTGAAATTGTGTGATAGATTAAGACAGAAACCTCTACTATGAGTTTCTTTCTCACTTGTGGACTGACCGGGGACCAGTCAGGAACCAGCACTCACTGTGACTGAAAAACTTCCTGTTTTCAGACTGTACAAAATCTACCCTGTAATTGTGTCTATTTTTTCTGTTTTTGACTACAGAGTTTGGTAAATGGACTGAACTTATATAGCGCATTTTCATGCACCTTTGTGGTGCCCAAAGCGCTTTACATTGTTCCTCACATTCACCCATTCACACACACACACCAGTAGGCGGCTGCTGTGAACAGTTGGAGCCAGAATTCAAACCGCCGATCCTTTGGTCATTGGACAACCCACTCTACCAACTGAGCCACAGCCGCCTCATGTTTGCCTAATCACAGGGATTTTCAGACATGTATGGGGTTAACCATATGATTGACAGCATAATTACCCCCTCACAAGCAGCATAAGACGCTCCCCTCCATGTAAGATAAGATTTTATTTATCCCACTGTGGGGAAATTTCAGTTAATAGCGACATACAACAAGCAAGTGCAGAAAAAAAGATTGGTAGAGATAACAACAAACAAGTGAAAAATGAAATATAAAGAGAAAAATATGAAGTTTGGTACTTATTTAAATATTTATATAAATCAATCTTTATTTATATAGCACTTTTCATACAGTAATATGTAGCACAAAGTGCTTAACATATAAAATCAGTGCACCCCACCACCAGCACCAACCACCACCACACAATCATATAT